>JAGFPH010007495.1:27565-39101 GCA_018207615.1 Philaenus spumarius | reverse complement strand
TACATACCAAATTTCATTCCAATCTGTTCGGTAATTTTGGAGAAACCGTGATTTAATCATTTTTACCCCCCAAACCCTCTAAAATTTCCAATTTTTTAAAACCCTTTTTTAGTGAACACTTATAGCCCTAGAGGAAGCTACATACCAAATTTCATTCCAATCCGTTCGGTAGTTTTGAAGAAATCGTTATTTAACAACTTTGATCCCCCCAAACCCCCCCTAAAATTTCGAATTTCTCCAAACCCTTTCTTAGTAAGCACCTATGGCCCTAGAGGAAGCTACATAATAAATTTCATGCCAATCCGTTCCGTAGTTTTGAACAAATCGTTTTTTAATAAATTTGATCCCCCCCAAACCCCACCTAAAATTTCGAATTTTTTCAAACCCTTTCTTAGTGAGCACCTATGGCCCTAGAGGAAGCTACATACCAAATTTCATTTCAATCCGTTCGGTAGTTTTTGAGAAATCGTGATGAGTGAGTCAGTGGTATTTCGCTTTTATATATATAGAGACATATATATCACGCCGTGTATTTAACATTCCAAGAGGTAAGTTATTTATAAGGGTTTTATTACAATTTGTTTCATACACTTTTGATGAATTGTGATTGGCTGTTTACATTGATTTAATACTTTTAATAATACAACTAAACTTCATGATTAGCATTTTCTAGCTCTTAGGTTGGCACCTATGCCGACACTCGGTATATCTTATAGATCTTTTACTAAATTCAATTAGCTTACTGTTTTAAGGACACATTTTTCACAAGATACTTCCTTTTTCTTAATTTGGCCATTTAAATTTTGGAAAAACCCCAATATAGCTCATTTCCAAAGCCAATGACTAAAACTTTAGTGACGTTATACGTATACATAATAATACAAATATATATTAAACGAAATTGCCAACCTTAAAACGAAAGTTTTGGTTTTTATTCAAAAATGTACTTTTTGTTATTACACTAAAGTACAAAAACAAACTTCCCTCTTTAAAAGTATAATAGGGCCTATATATAAATATTTTCTGAAAGTTTTCGACAGACCTTATAAAGAAAAATAACAGAAAAAATATTATAAAAAATAGTACATTTCATCGCTAATACCCAGTTGGATGTTTATAATCGGAGATCGTGGTTTACTCGGGGTTGCCTTTCACATAAAAAAGCGATGAAGCACCAAAAAGCACTTTGGATAGAAGTTATGATCGATACTTTTTATCATACTACACTAGAATCACACTAACGCTTAATTAATTAAATTGCATTATTAATTTTTCTACATATTTTATACGCGATTTAACCGATGCGCGACAGTGCTGCTATCAGTTGGAAAATAGATGAAACTTTTGAACTTACATCTGTTGTAATTATTTTAAAGTAAGCCTACCACAACGCATTGTTTACGTACAATACTTTTCATTACACTGTCTCAAAAACAGCTGTATTACGGATCGTTTTGAGTCCCTAAAGATAGCTTTTTGCGGACTAGTCCGTAAAATTTTACAGACTCGAAAGGATGTCAAAGCTTATCTCAATAACAAATCAGCTGTTCTGATACTTTAAAATGCTTCAACAATATATAACAAACTTTGTTTGTTTCTTACATAACCTGATTCATTCAGTGTTTTGTATTTTGGATACAAAATACAATCAAAACAATCAATAAAAACGTTCAAAACCTGATGAAGCTGCCAAGCAAAGTAGTATCATTCTCCAACAGCAGCAACTGTACTATTAATAACCCAGTCGGTATAGGTTACAACTACCAGTAATTTGCAATACGGCTGATTTTTTTTATAAGTACCTTAAAGTATGTAGATTAAGATAAAAAAAGTTTACCAGTCTATCGATTTTCCAAAGTCGAAAAAAAAATCGATTATCATTTTTTTTCGATTATCTTTAATATTTCGAGCTGGGATGAAGATAGAGAAAAATAAAAAGTACCACCGTGTAGGAGAGGTATTTTTCAACAAAAAAGGTCATATGTATTTATTTCGTCCGAGCAATGGTTTGTCTGGAAAAAATTCGATAATGCAGTTATGTATTTTGCAGCAGGGGAAATCACTAAAAGGGGACATATTATTCATAGGTATATGAAGCGTTGGCTCATTCTAAATTGGCCGAATTTTAATATATGGAATTGAACTTGACATAGGAGTTAAAATATATATTTTAAATATTTATGCTGAGTCTCAGCTTGTTATCTTGAAAATTACCCGATCTAGAGCCACTTGACTTATCAATGGGTTTTCGATTTTAGGAGTACCGGACCCACCAATTCATTTTAAACAGCTCCAGTTTAGAAAATTTTCAAAATATCAACCTGAAAGTTTTTTACAAGTTAAATATATAGATTCAAACAAGATCAAGTAGTATAAACCTTTTTTATTGTTTACTTTTCAAAGCACAAGTAACATACAAATAATCGGCTGCAGATTAGTCATTTTTTAAATATAGTTTTTAAAATAAGTATAGCAAACAAATTGTGTTTTTAACTTCTGTACCAATTTTTAAATCGATATGTTCAAAAATGTCGAAAATGGAGTCGTTGAATCCAAAGGTTTTATAGTTAAAACGAGATAGGTAAAACAGAAGACTATTTTCAAGCGCCTCGTTTTTAAAAATAACACGAAAAAATCGTTCATACTTACTAAGAATATTCATACTGGTGTACTCAACTTGTAAAACAAATTTTATGTTGATATTCCAAAAATTGACGAAACTGGAATAGATTGAAATTAGTTTGTGGGACCGGTACTCCTAAAATCGATAATCGAAATCGACTCCTAGATCGGGTCATTTTCAAGATAACAAGCTGAGACTCAGCATATATGTTTAAAATATATATTTTAACTCCTATGTCAAGTTTCAATTCGATATCTTAAAATTCGGCCAATTTAGAATGAGCCAACGCTTCATATTATATGAATAAGATTGTCCCCTTTTAGTGATTTCCCCTGCTGCAAAATACATACCTGCATTATCAAATTTTTTCCAGACAAACCATTGCTCGGACAAAATAAGTTCATATGACCTTTTTTGTTGAAAAATACCTCCTCTATACGGTGGTATTTTTTATTTTTCTCTATCTTCGTTCCAGCTCGAAATATTAAAGATAATCGGGGAAAAAATTATAATCGATTTTTTTTCGACTTTGGGAAATCGATAGACTGGTAAACTTTTTTTTATGTTAATCTACATACTTTAATGTACTTATAAAAAAAATCAGCCGTATTGTAAATTACTGGAACTTTTGGTCTAAATTTACCCCTACCGACTGGCCTATAATATCAATTTCTATATGTAAAATGTTATTTCTATAATTTATGTACTCGTTCGATTTGTTTGACAAAGTAAACGTTCCTTTTTAATCAAACTGTTTTGGCTATATTTTGGATTTCCTGCTATAATATATGACAATGTAATGAAAAATATTGTTCGTAACTCGTCCTAAATAGTAGTTTTTGTGACTTAATCGAATTTCCGGACTCGGCAAAGCCTCGTCCGTTAAACACGATATCGTCCCAAAAAAGCCTACTTTAGGGACTAGTAACGAAAACTACTAGTTTGGTCCCAGTACAATAAACAAGTCAGCTTGTTATTGAATCAGCTGACTTTTTGAGCAAGTAGTGAATGACTACAATAAAGAGTCACTTTACGGACGGGACGCGTGCATTAAAAACATCAGTTCATTTAATGCATAGCGGTCAGGTTTTGACTTGCTAATTTTTAACTGTTTTACCGAACATAAACCTCAAGACAAATAATTTCACTAGCTGAACCATACTTTACAATGTTGCTTATTGCTAGCTATCCCTGGAACTTACATAACAGTTTCCACGCTAACACAATGTTAAGTTTTATTGTGAAACAAGTGTAAAGAACTCTCAGATATTTACAAAACAAGTGCTCGTGCAGGTCTCAGTCAATAGATGGGAGATTGGGAGTCTGGGGAGGTTTCAGCAAGGGTGAATGTATCGCTTAAGCCGAGGGAATGAGACCTGGCTCGGTAAGGGAGATTTACCCCATACTCACATCTGCTGCATAGGTTCACTTCAGGGTTTCAACTTTTATTTTATTTTATTTACGTTTAGTTTTACATAAATCTACCGATAATTTTCGGGAAATACTTATTCATTGTTCAAGTACAATATGTATACTGATTTTATTACGATGAAACTATTATCTCCTAAAGTTTACTATACTCTAATTGTATTGACTCGATTATATACTATATCTCTCTATATATAACTAGGGGAAACCCCTGCGTGCTCCGCACGCCAACCCCGTTGCAACCTTCTATACACATAATCATGTTAAGTTTTCTTTATAATAAAGGTGTGGTGATAATAATAAAGGTGCTTAATAATAACCCCAAAGCTAAGATGGCAAATAATGTTAACTGTTCAAATCAAATTATTTCGTATATTTTATAACAGCAGTTACAATAAAGGTTAAAAGAACCAGCATGGCTCAGGTCTACACTTTGATAAAAACCTAACCTAAAAATTAGAAATACAAATAATTGTTCCAAAGTGTGAAATCAGGTGTTTAAAAAAATATTAGAGCAAACAGCTGTTTTATCTGTTATTTTATTCAATTGGTTGCTATTGTAATTCATCAGTCTGCCTAACCTAAGAATTTTTTCCCGACTAAAGTTAAAAAATATTGAAATAACAAATGTGTTTATCAAAATGAATTATAGCCTATGTTACTCAGGAATAGTGTAGCTTTTTATTAGTAAAACTACTTTTTCAGTCGCTTCAGTAGTTCCAGAGATACATTCAACATACAAACAAACAAATGTTACATCTTTATAATATTAGTATAGAAAATGAATGTTTGTTTCTTTATCCTCTATAGGACTAAAAAACTATTCGACTGATTTCACTAAGTTTCACAGTTTATCTATATCATTTGCAGGAGTGTTTGGACGTTAAAACTACTAGAGTACAAGGAGTTGAAATAGGGTTGCTACCCCTATACAATAGACATAAATTATACTAACTTCCTACAAGCTATAAAAGAAAAATTATGTAATATTATTTTTAAGTTATATACACAATATTTGCAATTTGATTACTTAAGTCAACTGGATGAAACAGAATAACTACCCTTAAAATTTAATAATAATAAAACATTTTTGTTCTATATTCTCAAAACTACTCAACTAATTTCACAATTTACACAAATATTATTAGTTCCAGGATTTTTTATAGAACATGGTTACTACAAACAAATATATTTATATGGGGTAGCTAGCTACCCATCTCATATACAGGGTGACTATTTTAAGTGTGCCACCATTGGTAAATCAGAAACGACAAGAAACAGAAAACTTTAAATGGGGGACTTCACCTACTTTTTAGTGGCCATTAAAAATATGAATTTGAAATTTCGAAAATATGTCGCCATTTTCCAATATGGCCAATAAGGAAACCCCTATTTTTATGACGGATTTGGATTTTACATGCAATTTTAAGACGTTTTTATTCTTGGTATTTTTTTTTGTAAACTTAACCGTTTAGCCGCTAGGAGCGCTGAAAGTTTCAGAAAGTCTTATTTCAAAAATTATTAAAGAGGCTTATTTTTAATTTGCAAACAATAAAATTTAACTCAAAGTGCAATATGTTTTACAATGGAATGTTAAAAAGCTGTTGCAATTTCATAAATACTTTATTTTATACAAAAAACGTACTTAAATTACTGTTAAAAAATCGCTAACGCAACCACTGTGTATTGAGTAAGAAGTTGTATTTATGTGCGCACGCATGTATTTATGAAGATGGAGGACACTTTGAAAACCTGCTTTAAGTCATAATTAATTAAGTCATCTTGACTGCCTTTTTGTGTCCCAAAACATTTTGTTGCTATGATACAAAGAAGTTTCTTACAGTACTATGTACGCTTTACGATGCAGGAGAAGAAATCTGTAAAAATAGTACAGTTGTCATGTAAGATATTTAGGTACTTTTAACAGAATAGCTTTTAACTTAAAACGAAAAACTAATTAATTTAAATTAATTACTGTAATTATAAATTAAAGCAAGTTTTCAAAGTGTCCTCTATCTTCATAAATACAAGCGTGCGGATATAAATACATCTTCTTACACAATACACAGTGGTTGCGTTAGCGATTTTTTAACAGTAATTTAAGTACGTTTTTGTATGAAATAAAGTATTTATGAAATTGCAACCAAGAATAAAAAAGTCTTAAAATTGCATGTAAAATCCAAATCCATCATAAAAATAGGGGTTCCCTTAAGAAATTCGAAAGTTGGCCACCATATTTGAAAATGGCGGCATATTTTCGAAATTTCAAATTAATATTTTTAATAGCCACTAAAAAGTAGGTGAAGTCCCCCATTTAAAGTGTCCTGTAAATCTGGTCGTTTCTGATTTACCAATGGTGGCACACTTAAAATAGTCACCCTGTATAATAAATTGTATTAAATTCCTAAAAATTATAAAGCTAATATTATTCTTAATTGATATAAAAAACACTTTCAATTCGATCACTTAAGTCAAAGGAATGTTATGGAATAACTACCCTTAAAATTAAATCAAGTAATAGCAAAGCATTGGCAGGGTCCAGCAGTTAGAATAAACAAAAACACATTGGTTAGAGTAACAATGATATATCTATCAAAACTAGTTAAGATTAAATACGCTATCTCTAACAGACGTTGATCTTGCGGCCTTTTTGCAATTGTTTCATTTCCAACATAATTAGCGAATTTCTACTGGAAAAAGATGAACTATTGCAGTGACTCTTATGATGTGATCTAAGGTTGTGAGTGAGCACAAACCATGGTCCCCAGATCACGTTTAGGAGTTTCATTAAAATTTGTTACATACATGTTTATACAACAATATATAATTGTTATTATATATATAAATGACCGCACTCTAACAGCCGCACTTTACGTCCGATTTGGCCCAAATTTTTTACACATGTTTGCTTTCCAAGTCGTTCGGACCAATACGTTAGCCAAACAAATCCAACAACCGGAAGCATGTTTTTTGACCAGCGAATTAAAATTGTTTTCAGATTTCCCGTATAGAATGAAACTTAATGATCTAAATAAAATAAACGGTACCAGGAACTGGCACGTACTTTCTCGCAAACGTATTTAAATTACTAAACAGATTCATTGTGACTTCATAATTGCAGGAGAGGTGATTAAGTAGGAGATTAACTAATAAATGTTATTATTATTACCTAAAGTGAAAAATATTCGATCGGTTTCGAACAAATTTGCACCGGATTACACGAACCATTTCACGGATACTTTGCAAATTGTTTTTGTTAGCGAATTTACAAAGGAAAGACGGGCTGTAAATTAGGCCTGTCTAGATGCATGGAAAAAGGTTTTGAACATTTTTGAAAAACAATCCCCTTTATGGCCAAAAAACCCCCAAAAAATCATTTATTATTGTTATTATTTGGTAAACGAGAATTTTTATAAAGATCCGGTTTTTTGCATATGGTAGGGTAATAAATAAGCCAAATTTTATCAAAATCGTTAGAACTGTTTCTTTATAAAAAAATAATAACTGATTTTTAGGGGTTTTTTGCCAAAAAGGGGGTTGTTTTCAAAAATTTTCAAAACTGTTGTTCGTGCATCTAGACAGGCCTAATTGACGTGTTTGGTGCAAATTTGTTCGAAATCGATCGAATAGTTTTCTCTCTAGCTTTGTATACATTCAGACATACAGACATACAGATATTTTGTAAAAACAACTTTTTTGGACTCAGGGGCTCCCAAAACGGATATTTCCACAAAAATCTCAACATAGATTTTTTTTGCGATCACTATACTTTCTCTATACTATAGTATAGTGAGAAAGTAAAAATTATGGCTGCACACTTTTTACACACGACCTATAAGCCTATCCGATTCCCCCAAAATCGACCAAAACTTAAAATACCCGGTAAAAATCCGCGTTGGGAATTTTACCGTGATGGAAGCTTCTGATCCCAGGCCGCAAGATCGGGATGCAAACTCACAAACTCGCTTAGGAGAGTTGGGAGATAAACGTAGTCGTTTATGCGCCTTTTGTGTTTCTAGCAACTTTCAGCGAGAAATAAAATGAGCTTGACATTATAGATCTTATTTTTTTATAACAATCACAAGAAGTAACTGCGAGGATTTCCTTCCAAGTAAAAACCTGAGCGGTTATCATCGCCTAAAATCAACTCTTATAAAAGCGAGTGTACGTCCGTAGGTACGTACGTGAGTAACACTATAATATAACAGCTGATTTCACCCATCATCTGTAATACTTAAGCAAAACCAAGCATAGATTATACTTTGGGGTTATGGTTACAACTTCAGTCAACAATACGTCTTGTTGACTTTATTTTTTTTAAATATGAGTTAAACAAAATATGGGGTAAAATTTTAAGCCTATTCCAATCCATCTAGAGTTCATTGGACCGATTGACATGCGGTTTGTGTTAAATGAAAGGTAATTAACTCTAAATTTGCCTTAAAATTTTACTATTCATTCATATAATATTTAAAAAAATGGAATTTAAAATATTTTCTATTCATTAACATTGTATTTTCCGATCAACTGAATATAATAGCACATAACAGCTGATTATAACAGTATATGTTTCATTATCATCTGGAGTTCTACTGAACAGATATAATAAGACAGATATAACAGCACATGTTTTATTATCAAGCATGGCTTGTTTATGTTTTTAATTTACTTTATTGAAGTAGGTTATGTTTAATTTTGCTGTTGCTTAATTATGTTTTTCTGTTTACAGTTCCATAGTTATGGAGGTGAAAAGTATGATTGGTGATGGAAATTGTCCTTTTAGATGTATTTTTTACTTTTTATATGGGACTCGATCGTTCATATTAAACGAAATTTACTCAATTAAATCAATCTATAAAATCAGATAACTAGGCCTACTACTAACTTGCGAAATATTCGCACGGGTCAGCTAGTATTAGTAACTTCTAATTCTAAATCATTTGATCTGTCATTATGACATAAAAAGCAATTAAAAGATAATATTTGTATCTCTTTTTATATATATAACTAGGGGATACCCATGCGTGCTCCGCACGCCAACCCCCAATGATACCTTCTAAAAACATATGTTATGTTTTATTTATAATAAAGGTGTAGTATTAATAATAACCTAAAAACTAAGATGGTAAATAATTTTAAATGTTCAAACCAAATTATTTCTTATATTTTATAACAGCAGTTAATAATGGTTAAAAGAACCAGCAAGGCTCAGGTTTATAATTTAAAACTCTAACCTAAAAGGTGGAAATACAAAAATAAATCAAATTTTGAAATCAGCTGTTAATGGAAATATTAAAGCAGCTATGTTATCTGTTATTTTATTTAATTGGTTGCTATGGTAATAAATGTAAATACGTGTGTTGATTTATCATTTTAGGCCTAACCTAAGATTTTTTTCCGACTAAATTTACAAATATATTGAAATAAAAAAAGGTTTTTACCGAAATTAATTATAGCCTCAGTTACTCAGGGATAGTGTAGCTTTTTATTAGTAAAACATTTTTTTCAATCGGTTCAGTAGTGCCAGAGATTACCCCCTACATAAAAAAAAAAACTTTACCTCTTTATAATATTAGTATAGATAATGTATATAAATACACAATTTTAACAAACAGGCCTACTGTTTTATTACCGTTATAATTGTACACATTTACCGAGTTAAAAATCCCCGTCAGCATAGTTAGGTAGGCCTAGATAAAGTCTGTTGGTTTCAAATAGTTTTTTTAAATGATGTATTACTGATGTTTATATCATTAATCTGCCTGTAATTTTTCACGGGTGCTTACTAGTACAGGTACTAAAATTAAGTTCAAATTAATTGTCAGAACTAATTCAAAGTGTGGTATGTTACTTTTTCGGTATAGTAGCCTATAATGAATAAACGGTACCAGGAACTGGCACATACTTTCTCACAAACATATTTAAATTATTAAACAGATTCAATGTGACTTGTAGGGTGGGGTAATAAAGGTGATTTTTTATTAAAGTAAGAGATTAACTAATTAATATTATTATTATTATCTAGAGAGAAAACTATTCGATCGATTTCGAACAAATTTGCACCAAACACGTCAATTAGGCAAGTATAGATGTACGAAAAAAGGTTTTGAAACATTTTGAAAAACAACCCCCTTTATGGCCAAAAAAACCCCCAAAAATCACTTATTATTATTATTATTATTACCTAAACGAGAATTTTTAGAAAGATGCGGTTTTTTGCATATGGTAGGGTACATTAAAGGCTACAAATGAGCCAAATTTTATCAAAATCGTTAGAGCCGTTTTTGTATAAAAAAAATAATAACTGATTTTTTTGTTATTTTCTTGCCAAAAAGGGGGTGGTTTTTCAAAATTTTTCAAAACCATTTTTCGTGCATCTATACAGGCCTACTTGACATGTTTGGTGCAAATTTGTTTGAAATCGATCGAATAGTTTTCGCTCTAGCTTTGTATACATACATACATACATACATACATACATACATACAGACAGACATACAGACAGACATTTTGTACAAACCAATTTTTTGGACTCAGGGGGTCCCAAAACGGATATTTCCACAAAAATCTCAACATCGATTTTTTTTGCGATCACTATACTTTCACTATACTATAGTATAGTGAGAAAGTAAAAGTAACTTATCGTAAATAACTCGCCTGGTAAGTTTTTCGGTTCTGGCATGAACGCATGTTTGGGAACTATCATGCTCGCACAGAAACACGCTACTTTGTGACGTAGTACGGGCTGCTATAAAAGTTGAGCCATGCCAATCAGTGACGTTTCACAGGAATAGGTTATCATGCACTGTCAGCTGATTTTACATAACGGAGGCTCTGTATAGAGACTGTTGATTGGGTTAAATTGTCCAGACTGAACCCACGTAGTCGTTCCGTAGTGCGTTGTTTTTTAATACCGAGAATAATAACGGAAAGAGATTCTCGACCGTACCGCGGACAACAGATAGCATAATCATGAATCTGTGGTTATAAGGATAAGAACAAAATGCTATTTCTGAAATTCTGTATTTCTTTCTGATTAGGATTGTTTTCTTTACAAAAAACATATGAATTTATTTCAATACAACTTGGACTAGTTCTTACCAACATTAATCTATATATATTAAAAGAATTTGGTCAAAACCTATTTCCAATCGCCCAGCCTCTCCTAATGGACCGATTTTGATGATTTTTGTTTTAAAATGTGTCTTATTACCTGTAGATATGTCATCAAGCATTTACCGAAGTCCTAGGACATTAGGGCTACGCCCCAGTGGCCCTCAAAGTTTCAATGTTAATCTTATGGAAGGTCAATCTTAAGGAAGAAGAAGAAATATTTCTTTTGATTTTATCAAGGACACAAAAACAGCTGTTCGTATGAAAAGCTTAAAACAGCTGATTTTGATCAACAACTGATTTGGATCAAATCAGTATCAAATGTAGTATTACCTTTTTGAGGTTACATTGACAAACTAAAAACAAACACAA
>JAGFPH010007494.1:22026-34023 GCA_018207615.1 Philaenus spumarius | reverse complement strand
AATACACAAAGCATTACTTGCTTCGCACGCCATTCCGCATATTAGGATTATCTTCAATACACAAAGCATTACTTGCTTCGCACGCCATTCCGCATATTAGAAGTATCTTCAATACACAAAGCATTACTTGCTTCGCACGCCATTCCGCATATTAGAAGTATCTTCAATACACAAAGCATTACTTGCTTCGCACGCCATTCCGCATATTAGGAGTATTTTCAATACACAAAGCATTACTTGCTTCGCACGCCATTCCGCATATTGAGACTATTTTCAATTCACAGTGCATTGAAAGCTTCGCACGCCAACCCCCGTATTGGGAATATCTTCAATACACATTGAATTGCGTGCTTCGCACGCCAACCCCACGGTAAAATCCACCAAATGGCTTTGAACCGGGTACTTTTATGGTATTTTACGTTTTGATCGATTTTGGGGGCACCAAGCGAGTTATAAGGTCGTGTAAAAAAAAGAAATTGTGCAGAATAACATCTTCCATTTATTTTTGTAGGAAAAACTCTAAAAACATTTTATTCTCGTAGGAAAATCTCAAAAAATAGTTACTTCCGGTCAAAAAACATGCTTCCGGTTGTTGGATTTTTTTGCTAACGAACTCTTCCGAGCGACGTAGACATCCAACATGTGTACCAAATTCGAACCAAATCGGACTTAAAATGCGTCCGCTAGAGTGCGCACACATACATACATAAATATATAGGATTTTTAATGATACCCTAAAGCGTTTTCTGGGGACCACGATCGGTGCTCATTTGCTACTCCCGACCTTGGGTTTTACCACAAGGGCCACTGCAATAGCTCATTTCTCCTATGGGAATTCGCTAATAAGCAAAAACAAATTATGTCAAATATAAATAATTCGACATCGCAGCAACTAAACTGCGGACAATTGTTGATGGAATTTAAAATATGAAATGTATCCTATGTTTAAAGAGGCCCACAGATGATCAACTTGGTTGTCAACCTGGTTGTCTACATGCCATGTTGACGACAATGTTGAACGTCTGTGGGCAGGTTGGTGGTTTATACAGTATTCCACATTGTCGACAATGTTGAGGTAAGATCAAAAATTAGGTTTGATATTTGGTGGGCGGAGCCAAATATAACATAAATATAATGATGTTGGCAACTTGGTTGTCAACACCTCGTGTTGCCTGTGGGCCCTATTAGGGTTTCAACTAACAATTTGGGAAATTGGTCTACTTACCAAGACGCTGAATAGCTGCTTCTGTGTGCGAAATATATTAGTAGGACTTGTTTGCAACCAAGCTTCAACCTGTTACACGTATTAACTCCAAACTTTCAGGAAGTTATATTTGGCAAATTCTGCACCTTTAGGGGTATGAAAGAGTTTTACCCTTATTCGGCTACGGGGGGGAGGGGGTTGTAAGTCAAACATTTTAAATAGTAACCCTTGTTGTGTTAGTCCTCGTTGAGACGAGAAAATTTCCGTATAGTAACCCTGCCTCCGTACAAAATGGCGTAGTGAAGAAGTAATATGGAAAAATCTGAGCGGTTGTTTGAAACGCTTAGATCAGCTCATTGTTTGTTGTTAGCCTATAGCTGATTCATTTCATGACCACTAAACAAAATTGTATAGTTTAAATAACACTGATTTACAAAATAACTTATAATTCTGAATTCTACTAACAAAAGTAAATTTGTTCTTTCCATATTCTAAAAATGAGTGACGACGATAGTTAAACGTCTACCTTTGACAATGAAGCCACTAAACGAATGGTGCTATACATTTAACATTATATCAAATAAAAATCTGTTTCAGTTGATTTTTTTGTTCAGTTGAAAATTTTAATGTTTGACTCATACTTGACCGAGCGTAAGCGAGGTCTCAGTTTTAACTCGACCGTTCGGCATTTCGTCTGTGTGTCTGTATGTCAGTGTGTCTGTGTGTCTGTGTGTATGTCTCACGATTACGGCCAAACGCCTTGACCGATTTTGATGATTTTTTGCATGAATGTTCCTTATTCCTAGGCCGAGCCATGTATATATAGAGTTTTTTCCATTTTTCATTTTTAACCCCTTAAATAAAATAAAAATGGCGGCCAGACCGTTTCTCTCAGTGTAAGCTTTTTTCCAAAGTCGGTTTGTGGCTTAACCGTAAGTCGAATTTAAAAAGTAATATCATTTTGTTAATAGCAAATTGAATTTTAAACAAAATTGTATTCTTGATTTTTTTCCGTATCTCTAACGGTAAGCTCACAAATTGGCGGTAAACTTCGAATTTGTTAAAAATCGTCCAAGTTTTTGTATTTCAGCCATGTTTTTATACGTTTATTCTAAACCAATTCAAAAGTGTTCCATAGCTTTTTTGTAGATAAAGGTTTAAAGAATTCATATATGCCAGTAAAAAAAATTATTGAAGTAAAATTAAGAAAGTTATTAGCTCAAGAAACAATCACGTTCAGTAACGAAAGGAAAATGTTTAACTTTAGGCCTTCATAAAAAGTAGTAAAAATTATTGTAATTTTTTTCATAAATATAAAAAAGTTTCGTAATTTAGTTCTAAATAGAATTGTATAAAAATATTTATTAATTTCAAATTTCTTATTTTGAAAACACCAGTTTTTACGTTTCTACTACAAGACTGCTAACAAAACTAGGCCTGATTTGAATAGTAATTTAGGAATATATCATTTGCCCAAAAATGACATATTATTATAAGAAAGTGTAGAGGATAAATCAAAGAATTGAACTGTATACCTGTAAATTATCATTGTAAATTTCATAAAAGTATTTGACTTAGCTTTACTTGAATTACAAAATGAGATGAAACTAATGAAACCTCGCGGCGATAAAGGACATACAAAAAATGACCGTAGGACACCGTGGGAAGTGTTAGTACATCGGTTGAGATCACTATCACGACGTTTTAAGATCGTTTGTTTTCATTACTTCTAATATTGGAATATGATATGGAACTTAAGTTAACTTATGATACTATGTTAAGTTTAAGTTATTTAAGTATGTAAATATTTAATTGTATGTTGTCCCTCTAAAATGCGATATTTTTAGCTATCTTACGCATTATTAACCTAAATAGCCTAAAACACAATGCCTCTAAAAGAAAATCTTTAACAGTTAAAGCTCAAGAAAAGAAATAAAAACGAGAACTAGAAATCCCGGAATCGCGGGAATTGTAAATAATGTTTCACTGGCTAAACCTTGTGCTTACTTCCTTACTGGCACACTATTTTTAACCTAAGCTCAAAACCACATTTTTGTTATTTCAACGAGCGAGGTCTACTGTTCACAGAACTACTAGTATTAGTGCAATGCTTGGTTAGTAATAAAATAATATACTATTTAAAATTTGTTAATTTTATTTATTGTACAAAGTTATAGAACACTCTGTAAGATATCGGGTTAGGTAAAATATTGAACGTTACACGTGATAATTGCTTCTTTACATCACTCGGGGGATTATAGCTACAGTAGAAACACACCTTCGAATGATGTAAAGAAGCAATTTCAACGTAAATATCTATAAAATTGAATTTTGTAGCCCATGTAGTACGTTATTAATATTGAAATATTTGGTTTCAACAAGTAAGCTTTCATGATATTTAAATTTTGAAATCACTGAAGTACCAATCAATTTCTACTTTATAATACATAATTTTGTATATTAAATTATTTAGCATGAGTTTTGTAACAAGGCCGTAGCCGGGGGGGGGGGGGGGTGTTAGGGGGTTAAACTAGGGTTAGGGTCAAATTATTACTAGGTTTGAAAAGAGCAAGTTAAATAATAAAATACACAACACAACATATTTTACATCATTGTGCATCGAATGCATACTGATTATTTAGATTTGCTTGATTTAACTACAACGTACAATACACATGGATGCAGTAGGTCACAGCCTTACTCTCTTGTGAGCTTGATCTGATCTATTAAATAAGCAAACTATGAAGGTTCAACAAAAATACTTTACTCTAACAAAACAAAATTATTCATCATCCTTACAACCTATAATATTTTACGTTGGTAACTATATCAACATTTTAAAAATAAGCATGGAAATTGGTCTTTAACTCGTTTACTGGTACGTAAATTTTGTATTTCCTTTGCTACGAGCTAACCTTTTGTTTTTATACTTTTAGCCTAAATGAGTAGAAATTACTTTATTTTTTATCCTTTCTACGTAATAATCACTAATATTTTAAAGCGGACGCACATGTGCGTCCATAGTACACAGGCTTAAAATTGGCGTGCGAAGCACGCAATGCTCTCTGTATTGAAAATTCTCCCAACACCGGGGTTGGCGTGCGAAGCACGCAATGCATTGTGTATTGAAAATACTACCAATACGGGGGTTGACATGCAATGCACTGTGAGTCGGCCGCTTCTCATAGTGTTCAGTGTCAAGCTCACATGTGCGCCCTTAGCAGTGAACGTGTTAAAAGGGTTTAAATCCAAATTCCTGGCCTGACCCCCCCCCCCCCCAAAGTTTTCTTGGCTACGGCCTTGTTTTGTAACTACAAGTCACTAAGAATGTTATTAAATGTGGAAATTTATTTATAAAAACGTACGCACGAGTGAACGCCACGTCATTTTCACGCATAGTGAGCAAACACCTTGTACATACAGGACATGCTGGTAACATTAATATTCCTCCCACACCATTCCAACAGAGCCACGGTCCGTCAAAAATGAAGACATTGTCGTTAGAAATGAAAGACGAGGCGGGCATCGGATATCAGACGGTAGCTATCGGATCACTCAAGCAATCGCTATCCGTCAAGACCATCTGACCATGTGATCGACAGAGCTAACTACGGACCCCATACCGTCAGAAGACTCCCCGCCGGGTAATGTCTTAATCAGACTATGATGGAGACAATGACGGACAGACAGCGCCCACTGTGAAGTCAAATTTGTATCGTTATGTTTAATTAACTCCATTGTGTAGGCGTATGCCATGAATGAAAACAGACGTTCAAAATGTTACACTTCCAAATTGACGGGATACATTTAAACTTAGCATTATTTATTTGTTGTCAGTTGATTGTTCTTGTGCAGAACGAATGCATAAAATGTTTATTGTTGTTCTAGTTTTTTGTTTTACAAATATTTTAACGTGCACAATATAGTGTAAAACATTGCAATGGTTATTCAAACGATCCTCCAAAAATGCAATTGTTGATCAGCTGACATTGCCAACATATGGAAAAAAGTAATTCATTCTGATAAAAAAGTATTGAATGAACAGTCAACTGATACTTCCAACCTATGGACAAAATTAGTTAGTATTTTATGCAGTTAAATATTTTTCACAATTAAGTTTTTTTTTTTTTAAATAAAGTTAAATTTAAATATCTTGTAGGCCTATTAATTTTTTCTTAAGTAAATTACACGAATCTTTTCAGAATAAAATTTTTTCTTAAGTAATTTATACGAATCTTTTCAGAATTAATTTTTCTTAACTAATTTACACGGATCTTTTCAGCATTTAAATTTTTCTTAAGGAATTTAAACAAATCTTTTCAGAATTGTTGTTTCTTAAGTAATTTACACGAATGTTTTCAGAATTAAATTTTTCTTAAGTAATTTGCACGAATCATTTCAGGATTAAATTTTCTATAAATCTAATTAATAAAAATTACCCTTAATTACCATTTACCAAAGTAATTTCATGCTAAATAAAAAAATGTGTTATTTTTAAGCCCAAATATGGTTGAAACCTCATATGGTTGACCAAGGGAGAAATGACAATGCAATAAAAACTATATTAGATGCGTTATTTTCCCAAAACTACCACTTGAGGGGTTTCTGAAATAATATAATATACCTCTATAGTACTACTATACTATTCTATACTATACTGTACTGTACTACAGTAGTATGGTAATTAACAGTTCTTCTGATGCTTACAGTTCTAAAAAAATACAACGCAGAGGAAGATATAATTTAGCAGACAATTCATCCACTCAAAAGAGTTTTCTATGTTTGTATTCTGATTAATTTCACTAGTTCATTAAGAAAAAGCACCGCTTCTTTCAAGTATGAATAAAAAAGACTGTGAACCATATATCATTTCAAAATTACGTGTTCCTTTATTAAGCATTCAAACTATGAACTGTCAACAATAAACCCTGAATCAAATATATATCACCTGATTAAGTCCACCAACTATTATAATACTACAAAAAATAACATACCAATCTAAATTTGAAAAGTGTTTTAACCTGAATTTTTATAATTTCTTTGATCTAATTCAAAATGTTAAAAAGTTAAAAATAGGTTTAAGAATTAGTGTTCATGCTTAGAAACATATATTAACATTTATTAATCTACAGATGAGTCTATATATATATTTAAAAGTCTGGACACTACTAAATTTCTCGGTTTTTAACAAAGATAAAACATGTTTTTTACTTCTATTTAAATAATTGTTAATTTTTTAATGCTTGGTGGTTTTAAAATTGTGATTGAAATTTTCCAATATTGCAGACATTTTAAAATTTCTAATGGGAAGCCGTATTTTGCATTACGTTTTCGGGTTCTACCCATAAGTCGTTTTTATTCTTTGAGTGTTTTTAATAAACCCAAAAACTTGAGTTTCGTATAAGTTGGATGTGAAATTTAGATTTTTATATTTGGAAAAGCTCTCGCTTCTTGAGGATAGGAGATAAAATAGTAACTCCTACTTAAAAAATACTTTACATGACATGATTTATTGAGCCACCATAAAAAGTATTAATATTTACAATAAAAGTTTTATTTAGATTGCCTACAAATTTTACCCCGATAAAATGAAACTGATAATTTTGATTAAAAGTGTATTTGGTTAAAAATTTCCCAAGCTCTATTTGGACTGAGTGGAATTCTAAGCTCTAAGTTTTCAATTCTTAATAACTAATATATTGACAGAATTGCAATATATGGGTTCTTTAGAGAAAAAATAAGAATAGAAACAACAACTTGAAGGTTGAATTAAAACATCTGTAAATTTTACATCATTATTTCTCTAAACGACTTGAACAATTTCACAATCATTTCGGTTAATCTTATAAGTAGCCCATGTCAATATCTATACACCACGAGTCTCTCTACACTAGATGTCGAGATATCATGTCTTGCTAATCCTGTATATACTTAAAATTCTCCTTTACATTTTCGGATAGAGCTCGGAATGAGCTAGGTTGTAACATTTGTTACAGGCAAAATCACGTTTGAGATCTAGCTTTCTTTGTATTAAACAAAACTTGTTTAAAAATGTTTACAAAACATTATTAAGTTATTTAAAAAAACTTACAATAAATATATTGTTAGTGTAACATAGTTCAGTCAATAGAGATCAACAAGATTTTTTTCGTATTTAAGAATAAGGTTTTCTACAAAAACAAGTGAGATTATCATGTATAGCCTTTATAGTGTGCCAAAGCCATTAATCTATGGTGCTGTAATCAAGCAATATATCAAACATTATATTATATCATGCAAAGTATTTAGTTACTGTATAGAAAGCAAATTAATAATTTCAGAAAGTTCTTGTAGGTCTCAAGAAAATAATACATACCACTTAGGCCTATTAGGTAATGTCCATAGGATAGATGAGCTATTGAGTGGTCAATAAGCTAGATTTTAATATTTTATGCAGGAAATCACTTTTGAGAACGAGTTTTCTTTGTATAAAACATAACTTGTTTAAAAACGCTTAGGCCTACACAAATTGGCCTCAAAAAACACACACCGAATATATTGGTAAGTGTAACATTAGGTAGTGTAACATTAGGTAAGTGTAACATCAAGTAAGTGTAACATCAAGTAAGTGTAACTTTAGTTCACTCAGTAGATATCAATAAGATTTTTTCACATCTATAATAGCTACAAAAATACAAAATAAAATGAATACTAACAAGATCATCTAAAGTTACTATGTAGAAAGCGAAATAATAGTTTCACAAAGTTCATACAGTAGTAAAGGCTATAGGCACACCACTTCTCCAACCACAAATGTTGATCAGACCTAATCAACGCAATTCTCAAAACAGAACAGTTTTAAATATAATACCGTACGTTACTGCTGAGATGTGAAATAATCTTTTCCAGCCTTATTCCATCTAAAAACAGTTTTATCTATTTGCTAAGAATTTTAATATCTTCTATGCAAATGCTGTTACTACTTTTGTAGCTGTTAGTGACAATAACATTGAGTCCAAAAGAAAACTACAATGAGCTATAGTCGATACACACAAAGCTGGACAAGACGTTACGTATCAAACTTAATGAGGGCAAATCTGTGCAAGTTGATTTCTCCATTGGGCATCTTGAGCACATACCGGTAATTATAAAGCAATAAGAACACAGTCAAATATCTTGGCATAGTGTTTGGATGCCAAACTTAGGTGGAAGACGCGTGTAAAGAAAAAGCAAGAGTTAAAACTAAAATATAGAAAGATGTATTGGTTATTGGGTCGTGTTCTGCCCAATCAGAGTACAAGTTCTTTTTATACCAAGCAATATGGAAGTTAAACTACGGTATACAACTGTGACCAAAATACTGACTGCGGGGTTGTGCCAGTCAAAGTAATCATTCAACAAATTCAAAATAAAGTGCTACGTGGTATCGTTGATGCTCCTTGGTACATCAGAAATGACAACTTTGCATACAGACCTTGAGGTTCTGACTGTTGATAATGAAGTCAGAAAAATCGCACAAAGTCACGAACAAAGACTACATCAGCGCATCAATGCCAGCTACGATGGCTTAGTCAGAAGGTCAAAAAGAGTGAAACCATTTGAACTGTGTATTTATTAAAGAGATCTCACTATTTAAGAGACCATTCATCCTAGACTAAGTGATTACCAGAGGATAAAACTTAGTAAAAATACTGTATTAATTTAGGTCTGAAACATATATAAATAAACAGTATCAGGAAACTGACACATATTTTCTCCCTCTTTATTTTATTTTTTTACTTTTAAGAGTAATTTTCCCATAAAAATCCATAAAATAACGGAAAAACCAACTTTTCTCAAAAACAGCTCACACGATTTTGATTAAAATGTTATAGTTTGTAGTACTTTTGGTCCCTAATAAACTATAAAATTTTAATCAAAATTGTTAGAGCCGTTTTTGAGAAACGTTGATTTGTCCGTTATTTTAAGGGTTTTTATGGAAAAATTACCCTTAAAAATAAAAAATTCACAAAAATGAAAAAATACCTGGAGATACTGTGGATTAGTACCTCCATACCAAATTTCATCAAAATCTTACGACTGATTTAGGCTCTACGTCTCATAACATCCACACACACACACACACACACACACAGACACAGACACACACCCAGACACCCCCACATACACCCCCACAGATATCACTCCAAAAACCACTTTTTTAGGTTCAGGGGGCCCAAAACGGATATTTTCACCAAAAACTCAAACTCGAAAATTTTGACGAATACAATACTTTCTCCATATACTATGGTATAGGGGGAGAAAGTAAAAAAGATGGTATACCAAATAATAATACTGTTTTTAGAACACTGAAAGTCCATTTCCCTGAAGCTCTTGAAAATCAAAGTTCGAAGCAAATCTGCAAAACAGCTTCTACGTTCGGAAATGACGCACTAATAATAATTATTTATGATTTTCTACAAATCTATTGGTGAATTTACCGCTTTAAAAAAAATATTCTCAGACTTTTCTGAATCTTCCCTATTAGTTGACAAGGCATTTTCTTGATCTTAGTTTTATTTCTTAATTTTGAACATTACACTTGGACTTTTCATATTCTTCCAATGTGTAAAAACGTCACAAGTTCACGTTCAAAATAGCTTTCTTTAAATTAACACAGTAATAATAGCATTTATGGTATTTAGTATTTAATAGCATTTCATAGTATTCAAGAAACTCAGTATTTTTTTATGTGATTTTCTGTGATTTTTAATATCTCAGTAAAAGTTGTTTTGAAAGCACCCCTCATAAAATACGGGGTCGTAAAATAAGTGTCTGGTCTTCGTCGTGAAAAAATATCAAATAATTTCCAGATATTTTACACATTACACATTTTACAGATTATTAAAATATCATAGACAATTTACAATCGTTAGAGCTTATTTTTCTGTGAGAAATTGGTTATTATGCAACGATACTTTACTCTCACATAACAAATTGCCTTCATTTAGAGACGATTTTGCTTATTCCCTTCAGGTTGTCTGAAATAAATGATTTCAACATAAGAAATGCCAATACGCATATTTATGTAGTTGAAAGTGAATTTGCATCCATGCGCTTCTAATTGGCGTGGCAAATGCATTATGCATCCTGATGATGTGTTTTAATGAATCATGGTGTAATGGAAGTTTTAAAAGGGATTTTAAGTTAAATGTGAAGTCTTATTTATCCAAGGACTGTTGAAGGTTGTAAAGTTTTTCTGCGTCTATCTAAAAACTATCCGAAGGTTGTACCTTAACATTTCTTAATTGGAGCTTTACAAACTACATCGTCTTTATTCAAATAAAAATAAAAAGACTTTGCGTTTAGTGATTCAAGTATTTTATAGAATTTTGTGTGATAAAAGTAAAATGTTGCTAAATGCATGAAAATACGATTTTTTAAATGTACATGTTCCGTGATATTAACAAACCCTATTTCGCCGGTTCAGTCTTCTTAAGTCTCTTTAGATGAAAGTGGGCTAATTTGGGCTATATGAGGATACAGGGCAAAGCAATAAACGTATCGTTAAATAATTAACTTTAATTTCTGCATGCATACAAGCTGATACAATAAAGTGTTTATAAATAAATACAACAAAGGAATTTTGATTAATCCAAGAGTTAATAAAAGTACAGTTTTTTTTTAACCTTTACCTTTACGCGGCTTGCGGCAGAAGTTGACAAATATAAAATGTAACGCGTAACGAAAAACCGTTATCGAATTGGTTGCTATGGTAATGAATGTAAAAAACATTGAAGGACATGTGTTTTGGTTCATCAATTTAAGTTAGGAGACGTTCGGTTCCGTCCGGCGTAGTTCGGATACTATCGTCAAGCGTTGGTATTAACAATTAAAAGTGAGTTAAATTATCTGACTATTGCAATTTTATAATGTAGATTCAAGAAATGAAAAGTATGTGTAATACAAACTTAGAAAATTAAGTTAATATAATTTTATATTTTGATATAAGTATTACTACTGTTTCCATACGTTTAATGTTATTCTAATAAAGGTGTAGAATTAATTACAACATCAAAGCTAAGATAGTAAACTCAGTTAATGTCCATTCATTGTAAATAAATTTAACTAGTAGTTCTGTGAACAGTAGACCTCGCTCGTTGAAATAACAAATGTGGTTTTGAGCTTAGGTTAAAAATAGTGTGCCAGTAAGGAAGTAAGCAGAAGGTTTAGCCAGTGAAACATTATTTACAATTCCCGCGATTCCGGTATTTCTAGTTCTCATTTTTATTTATTTTCTTGAGCTTTAACTGCTAAAGATTTTCTTTTAGAGGCATTGTGTTTTATTTAGGTTAATACGTAAGATAGCTAAAAATATCGCGTTATATAGGGACAACATACAATTAAATATTTACATACTTAAATAACTCAAACTTAACAATGTATTTACAGTTCCATAAATTCCATATCATATTCCAATATTAGAAATAATGAAAACAAACGATGTTAAAACGTCGTGATAGTGATCTCAACTTTATTCTCAACCCATGTACTAACACTTCCCACGGTGTCCCAGGGTCATTTTTTGTATGTCCTTTATCGCCGCGAGGTTTCATTTGTTTTATTTCATTTTGTAATTCAATAAAGCTAAGTCAAATACTTTTATGAAATTTACAATGATAATTTACAGGTATACAGTTCAATTCTTTTATTTATCCTCTACACTTTCTTATAATAATATGTCATTTTTGGGCAAATGATACATTCCTAAATTACTATTCAAAACATGCCTAGTTTTGTTAGCAGTCTTGTAGTAGGAACATAAAAACTGGTGT
>JAGFPH010007493.1:34300-54716 GCA_018207615.1 Philaenus spumarius | reverse complement strand
AACGCTTTGATTATACAATAAACCAATATAAACGAAAGCTACACCTATTTGTACTTCACTAAGTATAATTTATGATATTCTGTTTAATCAGATATATCGTGTTTTGGTACGGAATTCTAAATGTATAGCCTACAGAGTTCTAGGTTAAATAAAAACTACATGTTATTACATTGACTTAACAATTATAATATGTCGTAATTTATGATTTCCTTCGATCGATGAGGTGCGCGTTCGCTGAATGTTTGTGTAAAATTATGTGCATGTGATCTAATGTTCGAGATTCTCAAATGGTTGAGAAGATCTGATGATGGGACCTAAGCACCGAGAAGTCAACTTATTAATATAGTATGTTGTGTAAACATGACCAATAATTTGTCATACAACTTTAAGTTTCTATTTTCACACTAACAAAATATCCATTATAGTTACGTACATTGATTGAACAATGCTTTAAGTAAAAACGTAACCTTGATAGGTTGAGCTTAGATTTGAGTTTCATTAGGTAATTAACTTGTGTTTTTGTGAAGAATGTTCAGTGTAAAAACATGAATACGAAAAGACTGTAAGAATATTACATTAAGAAAATAATATATTAATACAAAGAAATAATATATGTATATTATTTGCTTTATTTGTTTAGTAAAAGAACTTAAATTTGAAGTTCAATACTTTGTGTTAACTTAATCTGGTATTATTGAAGTGATAACTTCTATTGGCCCGTTGGGCACTTTCGACTTGGCTATGTTTTCGAAATCTCGCGTCACGCCAGATTTCTCGCGAGATCTTGCATCACGCCAGATTTCCCGCGAGATCTCGCATCACGCCAGATTTCTCGCGAGATCTCGCGTCACGCTTTTGTTTAGACACAAGTCAGATCGTGGAGAGGGAATATTATTAATACATTATTTACATTTATTAGCATAGCAATCAAATTAACACATAAAAATTAGTTAATATAATATAACAGCTGATTTCGCCCATCATCTGTAATTCTTAAACAAAACCCAGCGTAGATTATATTTTGGGGTTATGTTTACAACTTCAACCATTAAAATTTCTTGTGATGTTAATTTTCTTATATATTAGTTATACAACTAATGTAGGCTTCTGTAACTATAAGTTATGTGGGCTTCTACACGTTATAAGATTTGCTTTGGGGTTATAAACTGTATATAAAACTAACCTTTGATCATCAATATATTCGTTTATACAAATTTAAAGAAGGATACCTACTGTTTAACTTCGCAAACATTCGTACATCTTTGTATAACATATTTGATTATTAATTTCTTTACTGTAATATTAACAACTTCTAAATCATTTGATCTATCAATATGAAATAAAAGGTAACTAAAAGATAATATTTTTACCTTTCTTTAAATATATAATAACGAATATAAATAAACAATTTGAACAAATAGGCCTACAGTTTTATAATCCTTATAATTGTACACATTTACCGAGTTAAAAATCCCCGTAGTCATAGAAGTTATCACTTCCAACGTGTGGTCTTAAGCACACCCAGTTAATTTTTTTTAGTAATTTAGGTTTGAAATATTCAAACAGCCGCCATTTTTTAACGCATGAGTTCATATATAATCGACTTTTTGTATTAAGATAGATCATAGTTAGGTTAAACTTCATGCTAAGTTTGAACTCAATCGGTCAAACCGTTCTCTAGCTATAAATTATTTAATAAAAGAAACAAAATGGGGGATATTTGGAAAATGAAGCTTTTATCGAAAAAATATTATACTTGATGTTTTCTTTATTTTGACCCGTAGAACAATTTCCCGAAGTTTTTAACACTTGGTACTGACCACTCTGTATATCGACTTTCTTACAACACTCGGTTTCACCTTAAAGTGTTAAATATTATTTACAATAATTTTACTTAGCCCCTATTATCAAGATTTATTTAAAAAAAGTTATGATATTAAATTTACAACCTAACAAGAATCAATCATGATAAATCAAGTCTGCAATATAATGGGAGATAAATTTATTTTTGAAAAAAAATTGGAAAATCTAAATGGAATAAATGTAGGCCTACTGTATTTTAAATTTTCACTAAAATAAAATTAGATTCCACTGCCAATTTGTTAAATTTCTTTAAAAAAAACTTAAAAACTAGCTGAAATTACAACATTTAATTCTGATACACGTTGGCATATATATTGTTCAAACGTGGAAAGTATTGAACATGTTTTGTTTAAAATTAGGCTAAATCTTTTAGATGTAAGGAAAAACCCTCTACAAATAAGGAAACATTCTAAGACAATATGATGATAACTGGTTCTGATTATTTAAAGCAACATACAGAGATAAGGTGTATTTTATGTGGTACACAAAATGTTATTTCAAATTTAAGGTACACTTTTATGGTGTATTATTTCCAATAGTACTACTGCGTAACTATATTATCTTCTTCAAAATGTTCACTATAATTTTTTATATAAAGGAATCTCATTAAATATGGCTGCAACAAAGTTAAAGTAATTTACGTTTCTAAGTCCTGTGTTAAACCATGAAATAAAAGAAAACTCCAAACTCTTTGACAGTGAAATTAACGAATCATAAGTCTTCAGTTCTATTGTCCACTACGGTTTTGGTTTTAAAAGGTATTTCTTTTCCTCCGGTGATTTCAAGTTTATATTTAAGGGCAGCCCGATTTAGATAAGAGCATAATATTAACTAGGTGACACATATCTCTGGTTCAGTAAAAGCTAGAGTAATAATTTTTGAATTGTTTGAAAGATTAGGTCTTTGCCTAGTTCCTATCAGTAGTTTTTGTTTTTATTTAAAATAAACGGTACCAAAAACTGGCATATACTTTCTCACAAACATATTTAAATTATTAAACAAATTCACAGTGACTTCATTATTGTAGGAGGGGTAGGAAAGGTTATTTTAAACTATTAGATTGACTAATATATATTATTATTATTAGCTAGAGATAAAACTATTCTATCGATTTCGAACAAATTTGCACCAAACACGTCAATCAGGCCTGTATGGATGCAAGAAAAAAGGTTTTGAAATTTTTTGAAAAACAACCCCCTTTATGGCAAAAAAACACACAAAAAATCTGCTATTATTATTAGCTAAACGAGAATTTTTAGAAAGATGCGGTAGATTACATTAAAGGCTACAAATAAGCCAAATTGTATCAAAATCGTAAGCGCCGTTTTTTTATAAAAAAAATAACCGATTTTTTTGGGGTTTTTTGCCAAAATGGGGGTTGTTTTTCATGGTTTTTCAAACCCGTTTTCGGGCGTCTATACAGGCCTACTTGACATGTCTGGTGCAAATTTGTTTGAAATCGATCCAATAAAATATACATACAGACATACATACAGACATATAGACAGACATTTTGTAAAAACCACTTTTTTGGACTCAGGGGGTCCCAAAACGGATATTTCCACAACAATCTCAACATCGATTTTTTTTGCGATAACTATACTTTCTCTATACTATAGTATAGTGAGAAAGTAAAAAATTAATTTTTATGATTTAAAAAATGTGTTTAAATTTATAACTTTTTAATAGAAAAATATTTTGTATTTAGCAAAATATATAATTTTAAAAAATCCTCATGATAGGAACTAATAGTTTGTCGAAACATGTACAAATTTAATTATGATACACATTTAGTTCTTGAAAATTGTGTCACGAAAGATTAAAAATGACAAATTTCGGAAAATTACTAAAACAGCGGAAAACAGAAAAAAATATTTACATACTAGACTTTAATGTTAGGAAGGGAGTAGTAAGGGTTGTCTGTATCTTCATTCTCTTCATAAAGATTTAAAAGTTTTAAAAAGACGGTGTTCGGGAAACGGCAGTAAATAATGTAAACACGTACAAGAATTCGCTTATAAACGGGAGGGGGCGAGGTAGGCAATATGGTTGCTTTGTAAAGTGACTAAGAGCAGTTATTTTTCAGTTTTATTCTGTAAAAGCCTTAGCGGAGTGGTAACGCGGGGTGTTCCTTATCAGAAGATCCCGAGTTCGAATATCAAGAACTTTCATATTTGTGGTTTGAGGGTAGCAGGGCGTAAGTAAAGCAAACGGTGGTTGGCTCGCTGGCTCTCACGCTCCAAGCCAACGGGATATAATTAGTTACCTGGTCTAAAGGCTTAGGATGTTTAGTATAATTTTACTGTAGTATTTCTGTATGTACTATATATATATATATATTATTTCTTTTTTTAACCAACCGACGACTTATGGGAACACTACTTTCCTAAATTTGTCGTCAATTTTGTATACTATATAATATGGGAAATGGAAGGAACTATTCATTAATAGTAGATTGACATAAAATACTAACCAAAATAATCATTTTTAATTTTTTGATGCAGTTTAGAAATAATATGTGGAAGGTCTACTATATGAAATTATACTATATAAACACAGACATCGCAAATTTCGAGTTTTTAAGCACTGCATAAATATTTTCAAAAAATAATGTTATTATATAATGTTCATATTTCAAATTACTCGTTGCACTAAACAAATAAGAAATAGAAAATATATAGTAGAAAAATAACACCACAATCTTTTAACAAAATAAAGATAGTTTGTTTAAATTTTTTTAAGGGCTTATGGGTAAGTTACAATGATGAAAGTTATATAATTTTAAAGGGCATGAATCGGAGTACAATAATCAGAAAGAAAAAAAAAATCATCCCTTCTGGCTCCCCTTAAGACATTCTAAAATTTGTTAATTTCCGGAAACATTATCCCCTATATTCTATTGAATAAATTAAGCATCCTATCATAAATAATGTGGATTAAGTGAAATGTATATTTTTGATCAAGCTTATATTTTTTTCACAGTTTTATAATATAAGCTATTTCCCTAAAGTTTTAGAATGTATCAACTATGTTGGAAAAAGATTAACTAAATTCACCTTTAATGCCACAAATGTTATAAGTAATGTTCACTTTAACAACCTAATCAAGTTCTTCAAATTTATTTAGTAAAAATATATATATATATAATTGTATACAGGGTGGCACATATAATATAATTATATAAGTGTTACAAACATTGTGTGATAAACTACGTGGTACTAGTGACAACTCAGTACATATATACATATTTACACCATGTTCTTGGATTAATAAATATTTTAAGACTTTGTTTAGACATTTTTTTCAGGTACTTGCAAAAGGTAAACTGAAATTGACTGGATATGTATGAATGTTTTGTTAAGTTCAATATAATTTTCAGAATCTACGTTCAAAAATGACTTAAAATAATCGAAGTGTAAAATTATTAAAATATTAAAAGTTATCGCTGAAAGTTAAAATTGGTAGGCCTAATCATTGTAAAAAATTAGAAGTTAATAATGTTTCAATCACTTTTATTTTATAGTTCACAAGGTGTCAAATGCCCTTTTAAAATAATGTAATACGTCCTTTTATTTTCCCAACTGAGTGTTTAAAGAGTACTTACAGCCTGAATACGAAAACATAGTGAGCTAAAATAAATACCATACCATTAAATAGTATCAAATACACAAACAAACCAATTTGATTATCCCAGTCATTCGCTTAATAATTGTTTGCAATTAGCCAGTTTATAACAAGCGTTGATGAAGTTTGTAAACATCGGTAAACTTGGATACTTGCGACTAGGATACCATGTACGACATTATCATCCGAGTGGCTTTCCCATTCCCATTGCAAAACCCATAAACAAAATGAATTTCTTTATGATCCAGATTTGAAAAATTCATGATTATTACTTCACTAGCTAATACTAACCAACTTTTATCTTATCTTATGTTTTTTGGAGTATATTGCAGTTTTGTTTTAAACATGAATAATCAAACCTTGATTAATTTATTAAATTGTGAATTTAATGCATCAATACCATACTATGTTTATTTGATTATACCATGTTATTTTGAATTCAGACTGAAAGTAATCTTTAAAAAGCGGGTCTAACTGAAATTTGCATCACATTACTTGAAGGATTATTTAACAGGAAAGTTTTAAAAGGCATTTGACTCATTCTAAAATATACCATAGGAGAGATTCAATTCTTTTTAACTTTTGAAATTTGATTACAACTATTACAAATTTTAACTTTCCGCGATAACATTTACTATTTTACATTGCTACATCTCGATTATTTTTAAATCATTCTTGTTGGAAATTATATGTAGATTTTCAAAATTCTGTTACACTTAACGAAGCATGCGTGCATAGTCAAGAAATTTCAGTTTGACTACCGATTAAAAAATCTTTTTTAATATTTATGAATTCTAAAACATGGTAGTAAATAAATTTAAATAAGCACTATGTTGTCACTAGTAGACCTACTGAGACCTGTTCACCAAAACATTTTAAACACTTAACACCAAGTTACCCTGCATACATATTTCGTATTAATCTAAAGCTCTTTAGATGAACCTGGTGGGAAAATACTAACATTTGTTGAGAATAGTAAAGAGAAAGTTTAGGCAAATAATTATATTCGTTCATTTAATACATTGTATAATTAAAGTAGCCTACATACCTTTCTTGTTTGAATATGTTCATTGTTGGCACAATAGTCAGCTGTTTACAAACCTCTAAACCTTTAAACCACTTATCCTATTTTTTTCCAGCAGCTGATTTTAAACTTTGAATAATTTATTGCTAGAATTTTTATATATAATACGTGAAGCCGTTTTTTGTAAACTCAACTCCTCCCTTATTTCTGGATCAATTTTAATGTTTGAGGTTTCAAAAAATTCGTCTCATTTCGTAGTTTTGCAATAAGGTTTTAGATGTCAAAAATTCTTATCCTTAATGGCGTGAGCTAATCTCAAAGGTCGGGTTATCCACATAAGATTAACATGGAAAATATTTAAAAACCATTTCGATACAAAACAGCTGTTTATAATAAGAAGCAAACTAATCCATCTGATTTGGTGGATGTAAATAACGATGATTACAGTATTCAGAAGGTTATAAAAACCTTTTAATACAAAACTGCTGTTTATAATAAGAAACTAACTAATACAGCTGCTTTGTGGAAGTAAATATTGATTTTTATAAGGGAGGAAATTAATTATTTATTCAAATTATAAAATTTACGAAATAATTTGTTTTGAACATTTAACAATATTTACCATCTTAGTTTTGAGGTTATTATTTATAACTTTTTTGTTAGGTTTTTGATTAAGTGTAGACCTGAGCCTTACTGGTTCCTTTAACCTTTATTATTACTGCTGTTATAAAATATAACAAATAATTTGATTTGAACATTTAACATTATTTACCATCTTAGTTTTGAGGTTATTATTAATCCTACACTTTTATTATAAATAAAACATAACATATGTTTTTAGAAGGTCGCACCGGGGGTTGGCGTGCGGAGCACGCAGGGGTCTCCCCTAGTAGTTTATTGTTTAGAAATACGTCTAAATCAAGCTGGTTCTTTCTATACTTTATTGTTACTCACAACTCATACTATTTACCATCGTATCTTTGAGGACATTATTAACCTTACATATTTAATACAAATAAATTATATACTATGAGTGGTAAAGAAACGACTAAATCAGCATCTGAGTGATCTATTCTAGAATTTTATTATTACATTAATACCTTATTTTATTAAATCTATGTTTTACATTCACACCTGAATTATTATAATGTTTAATATAATATGTTTATACAAATAGTATTTCATTTTAACTGAAACATACACGTACTGATACAAATGAAACAACAGTCAAAGTAACGTCACTCTTTACAATATATCTCGACCCTTCTCATTCTTATCTTTCTGTTGAAAGTAACAATGGTAAACATTTCCGCTTGGTTGTCTACACTTTTCCCTCCTATCGTTGAACATACATTTAATCTCGTTGTAATAATGTAGCTTTCGTAATAATTTTACTAAAACAGAATAAACCTTAAATAACTTAATCGTGTTCATATGCATGGTAAATTCATAGGAAAACCTATTATTATTCGGTCGCAATACCGCAATTATGTAGGTTTATTTCTGTGAAATCACAATCAATTCAAACGCTTTGATTATACAATAAACCAATATAAACGAAAGCTACACCTATTTGTACTTCACTAAGTATAATTTATGATATTCTGTTTAATCAGATATATCGTGTTTTGGTACGGAATTCTAAATGTATAGCCTACAGAATTCTAGGTTAAATAAAAACTACATGTTATTACATTGACTTAACAATTATAATATGTCGTCATTTATGATTTCCTTCGATCGATGAGGTGCGCGTTCGCTGAATGTTTGTGTAAAATTATGTACATGTGATCTAATGTTCGAGATTCTCAAATGGTTGAGAAGATCTGATGATGGGACCTAAGCACCGAGAAGTCATCTTATTAATATATTATGTTGTGTAAACATGACCAATACAATAGAAATATTTGTCATACAACTTTACGTTTCTATTTTCACACTAACAAAATATCCAATAGAGTTACGTACAATGATTGAACAATGCTTTAAGTAAACACGTAACTATGATAGGTTGAGCTTAGATTTGAGTTTCATTAGGTAATTAACTTGTGTTTTTGTGAAGAATGTTCCGTGTAAAAACATGAATACGAAAAGACTGTAAGAATATTACATTAAGAAAATAATATATTAATACAAAGAAATAATATATGTATATTATTTGATTTATTTGATTAGTAAAAGAACTTAAATTTGAAGTTCAATACTTTGTGTTAACTTAATCTGGTATTATTCTTCAAATGCAACGCACTAACAAAAGTTTTAATAACATAGTTTTTTAACTTTAGCGATTTATGTTTTACTACTGTTTATCAAGAATTTATCTAAATATAACAATGACTCAAGCTACAACCTCAATAATTATGTTTGTATAAATAGTGTAGTGAATAGTTTTTTGTTGTTTTTTTTTTGGGGGTGGGGGTTTAACGTCCTCCTGTTTTGCACTTTAATTCTAATGAAGACGGGACCTACGGTTTTACCCATGTCTGCTAAGAAACCATGTAGAAAATGATTCGGGGTCAATGGGAATTGAACCCGGAACTTTTCCATTGATGGTTGCCATGACGATTGATAAAGCTTTCACGCCTTAACAACCACGGCCATCGTCGCTTATGTGAATAGTTTGAATAAACTTAGGTTAATTTCTGTTGGTCTAAAAGAATAACAAACATTTATTATTACATTACCAAACAAACAAAAACAATAAGAAAGTGCTACAAATAAATGAGGTACAGATTGTTTTTCGGCCATTTTCTTTTAGATCGACCTTGCAATAAGAGTTCTGTTGTTCCTTAAAAACTAAAAAAAATTATTTTGATTTTGAGCTTACTAATACGTTTTTTATTTATTGATGTGAAAACTTCTTTAGGCGCGTTAGGCACTTTTTTTCGAGAGGAAAAATCATTGAACTCCAGGGACGTCACCGTCACCGTCTCCACTTGAAGTCTATAATATAATATAACACAGCCGCGTTGGTCACTTTTCTTTAGCTGTCGTACCAGGCTTAGTTCAGGTAAATAATTAAAACTTTATATACCTGTCGTGCCCGGCTTTGGTCAAGTAAATAAGGAAAACCTATTACAGCTGTCGTACACGACTTCGGTCATGTAAATAATGATCAGATGGTTATATTTGACATACATAAGTTAAATAATTTATAGATGTCGTACCAGACTTAGTTCAGGTAAATAAGTGAAATTTTTTTATAGCTGTCGTACCAGTATTCGGACAGGTAAACAAGAAACACATTTTTTTAGCTGTCGTACAAGGCTTAGTTCAAATAAATAATTAAACATAAGTATAGCTTTCGTGCCCGGCTTCGGTCAAGTAAATAAGGAAAAGTTATTACAGCTGTCGTGTCCGGTTTCGGTCATGTAAATAAGGAACAGATGGTTATATTTGACATACCAATTTTTGTATAGGAAATCCATAATGCGTTAGAATGAAACCTTCGGTCTGTTTCTTGTGTTGTACCAGGATTCGGTAAGGTAAATAAGGAACACTTTTTTTAGCTGTCGTTCCAGGCTTAGTTCAGGTAAATAAGTAAAACTGTTTATAGCTGTCGTGCCCGACTTCGGTCAGGTAAATAAGGAACAGATGTTTATATTGGTCATACCAAAATTTGTATTGCTGTTGTACCCGTCTTTGGTCAGGTAAATAAGGAAAATTTGTTACAGCTATCGTACCCGGTATCGTTCACGCAAATAAGTAAGAAATTGCATAGATATCGTTAAAGACTTGGTTCAGATAAGTGAGTGAAACTTATTTATAGCTGTCTCCGTCGCTTCTCCTCAATCATTTAAGGCTCCATTGCATCTCGGCAAATATGTAAGGCTCTATCTTATCTCCACAATTATTTAAGGCTCTGCAATTATTTAAGATCTCATTACAACAATAATACATTGATTAAAAATACTTCTTAATAACTCGAAAATAAAGTTAACTAAATTGAAGTTAAAAATGTTTTCACTTCTGACGGCAGTCCCACGACTGCCTGTTTTTTTTTTTTAATACTTCACAAGTATTAACCAATTGGTATCAGTTCGTGCAAAGGAATACTACAGCAATTTGCGAAATATATAACATTAGCACACATTTTATCCAGTAAATTACTTATATACATTCAGGAATAATGAACAATTACAAAACATACAATAAAACATATATCTGTTTTTATGTATTAATATATAAGGAATATCTTTGAATTATGTTATTGTTGTGTTCTGTTTTTTTTTTTTTTTTTATGAGACAGAACCTAAATATGTTCAATAAAACCATAATTTAGTAGGCATTATGAGTATTTTTGTTGTAAACCCGACTTATATTTCTTCGCTCAAATTAACTCTTTGTCAAAATAATTTTTTTTCAAACAAATTAAAATAGGTTTATTTAAATTATTTTTTTACAATATTTGATGAACTAATCAAATATTTCACGGTTATTGTAAACATCTATTGTTTGTGGTAGTAAATATACAAATTAAAAGTTAATTAAATGTTGTACAAATATAATGTGCTCATGTATAAAGAAGTATTGTTTGTACATGATTGGATTGATTAATCCAATTATTTAAAATTTTACAATTCGGAAATATTGTTTTGAGTAAGAAAATATGTTTGCTTAAAATTTGTTGCAGTTGTTGTTTACTAAACCCTTATACTAAATTAAAATAATGTCAATTTGTTGATCTTAGTTGAATCATTCGTACAACAAAATAAGCTATTCGGAATGTATACTTTGTTATCCAGAAAGTAAAAAACCCTTTGCTGATGTATTTAAAATAAACCTTATTTATTAAAATAATATAGACCTTCTTGATTAGTCGAATAAAGATAGTTTAATAACTTTTTTTTCTTTACGAAGTTTATTAGTTAAAAGCTTTTTTAAATTCCAATTAAAATTGCAGTTGATATAAATTTAACTTACATCTCAAACATATGCTTATAATATGTTCTTAAAATTATGTACAAATTATAATGTAGATTATTATTATATGTATAATGTACATAATTATACATATCTTTTTTTACTTAGATTAGTGAAAATATATCTTTTAGATTGAAGTGGAAGATTTATCTCAGAAGCTACTTTACCTCAGTCATTCTAAAATTACATTGCATTTACTTCTGCTGATAAATAACGATCACTGAATAACTATTTCGTTTTAGTTACATAAATTTATTTATCTAATAATTACAATTGATTTAATATACGACATGTTAAATAAATTATCGTATCTGCTTTCTACCATTTATTTGTTGCAATTGAACATAGTATTAAGCATAATAAATAAATATAAGGGCATATCCAAAATATTTCGAATATATTTTTAAAACATTAATTTTCTAAATATATGATTTTCTAGAGATAATTAGGATGCAATTAAATATCTGTATTTTTATATATTTTTATGATTGTATTTAAACCTATGAAACTCTGAATTACCACTCAACACTTCTTTAAGTTGGTTTCAAGTCAAAATTTCATTTTTTAGGCGTAATATTTTATTTAAGATAACAATACCAATACAAGTGATTTTTCTTTATTTGTATAACAGTACAATGTTGTTAGGATTTTAAATAACCAAATATTACGTAAAAGTTAATTTGTTATGTACAAAAATAAGAAATAGTTAGATTGTATAAGAATATATTAAAACGAAAGATATTCTGAAATTTTAAAACTCTTAATAGAACTTATGCTTTTCTTATAATAAAAAAAATGTATGAAGAAAAACTCGATTATTAAACTTATGAAGATAAACAAGAAATAAACATTACAGTCAATACTAGAGAGAAAACAATCTACAATATAAAATCTACAATGCAAACGAGAGTCAAAATGTATCCTTTAAGAAACACTTCCAACCTCATTTTGTAGTGAAAAAATTTACAAGGATCCAACCATACCACCAAATATTGTCACAGAAAAGCAAGATGTGTTAAGTTTGTAGGGTAGTATCCTACAAACCAGCTTGAAATACATAAAGATTCGCACCAAAAAATACTTAAACAATGGAGGACGACAACCAGTAAATTTCCGAGGTTGCGAGATGGCTAAGGAACAACAAAACAATAGCCACAAAGCACGTAATTTGCCGCATAGAAATAGGGAAGCCGCTGAAAGAGTAGTGAATAGAGAATAAATTGGTCACAAACATCTTGAAAGAAAAAAAGGGGGATAGCAGTAAAACTTTGTTTAATGTAGTTTCAAGTCTAGACTGACTAAAGAAAATCCGATCGAATAAAGTAACATCTCATTAGAAATATTAAAACTGAGACATAGAAAACAATTTTAACTCTAAGGGCAAGCAAGTGAAGTCATATTTATAACCTAGAAAATATAAATAACTTTTTCAAATGAAAATTTATAAAACACTAATATAATAGCAATCTAAGATGCACGGAAAAAGTGGCAGAAGAATCGAACACCGTAAAACACAAAAACTTTAAACATGTTATGTAATAAACTAAAATCATTATGCAGGAAACAAAAAATTAATTAGTTAACAAATACTTATTATTCCTGTTGCTCACAATAAGATTCAGAATAGTACCTTTGGAAGTCATAAAAATGAATTAAAATACCTATAATTTAAGTTTGACCTGTTAAACAAATAATAAAACGTGGGACTGAAATGCTAAACAAAAAGTTGATTTGTTGGCTAAGCATCTAGAGGAAACATTCTAACATTTATCTCGTCAAACACGTTAGGAAAATAATCTATATATATTAAAAGAATTTGGTCAAAACCTATTTCCAATCGCCCAGCCTCTCCTAATTTTGATGATTTTTGTTTTAAAATGTGTCTTATTACCTGTATATATGTCATCAAGCATTTACCGAAGTCCTAGGACATTAGGGCTACGCCACAGTGGCCCTCAAAGTTTCAATGTTAATCTTATGGAAGGTCAATCTTAAGGAAGAAGAAGAAATATTTCTTTTGATTTTATCAAGGACACAAAAACAGCTGTTCGTATGAAAAGCTTAAAACAGCTGATTTTGATCAAATCAGTATCAAATGTAGTATTACCTTTTTGAGGTTACATTGACAAACTAAAAACAAACACAAACAAAAATCAACGAAAAATGCTAACTATATTTTAATTCAATTCAAACATTGGTTGTTACAAACCTATTATATATAAAACAGCTAATTTGGATCAAAAACTGAACATAATCATTCACAGATATGTCAAGTCTTATATATTATCATCCGTTCAGCCGCTATTCACCCGAGAAGGAGCTCCGGTATACAATCCTTCAAATTTCCCATGTTAATCTTATGGAGATAATGTTTAATGAGTTTGAGTCAGCTGCCAAATAAAACAGCTAATTTATGCTCGGTCACCTATGTACAAACGAACAAAAGATTAACGAGATTCTTTATCGAATTTTCCACCTGCGAGCGAAGCGAAGCAGCCATCTGAGGCCGAAGGCCGAGCCGGGGTTGGGACGCGGAGCGTCCAGGGGCAGAGCCCCTAGTATTCCTTTTAATTAAAATTATGTTCTTGAAATATTTTTTTCTACTGCAAGAATTAAACAAAATAGAAATAGAAATTAATATAAAAGAAAATATTACGAGGATATGATTTGATAACTGGTTAAATAGTTAAATCTCTGCCCCGCCAAAAGTATCAAAAAACTTTTTGCACATAATCAATGCAGCGTTTAGTATGAAATGTGTTCTACTTCAGTGGAAGGAAGCAGAGCTTAGAATTATATTAAAACCTGACAAACCACCAAACGATAGTTTAATCGTACAGACCAATGACATTGTTACCTACAATCTATAAGCTACTCACTCTAGAGGTTGATATTGATAATCTGGTTATGCATACATTTCAATCATTGATTGTCCTTTGTCAAGCCTTAATGTACAATTTTAATTTTGGTTTTCTGTTCACAATATACATAAGTATTATTAACATTTCAAGTTTGTATTTATAACTTTCACAGGTTAGAAAATCTGTCCAAAAAACAAATAACTTAAGAACAGAGTTAAATAGTAGCTTTAAAATTTGAAATGTGTAGATACTTACTTTAAGAATTTTCGTTCTGAACGTATTCATACAAACGCAATAATAGTTAGACAAATTTCAAGTCAATTTATTTACTATCAAATGCCTTAAAAAACTTTACATCTTAATTTTGAAGATCATATTGTTATTCTTTATACCAAAAACTAATGTTTTCAAATAATAACATGTGCAACACAGTAGAATTTTCTTTGGTCATTATGTTCAATTAAGAATTGCTTACTTTAAAAGTTTAACTATTCGCGTTTACTAAGAAATTTTCAGCTTACTTTAAAAACGTAACTAGTGTAATTCTATTTAAAACCTTAAGAATAATGTGTGCATTAACCCTCCATCTGGAAGTTGGATATTTAAATACTGGCAGGCACATTTTTACTACTGGTTTTTTTCATTTAAAAACCTACATAATTTAATTCATATTAGTAAAGTATATACTATTAGGCATATAAATTTTCGTGTTCAGAAAGGAACAGAGAACATTTCTGTTTATTTCATATTTTTTACGTTTATAACGAAAACGAAATTGCGTCACAAATGAAAAAAAAACTACTTTGGTAAATACAAATGTCAAAAGTTGGCTCTATAGAAAAAAAAAGATATATATATATATATATATATATATAATTAACCCAAGATATACAAAATGTTGAAAAAATATTTTTCTACAAGAAACAATACAAAAGTTGTCATTTTAAGAAATATATGGTTTGAGGAGACAAAATAGTTATTTTGTGAAAATTTGAACAAATAACATTGTAGAAATTTGTGGAAAAATAACATTCACATATTAAAAAAAAAATATAAAAATGTCAAAACTACTTTATATTATAAATTATAATATATCCTAGACAAAATCACTATAAGTATAAATTTGTGGGATGTCTTATATATCGCCTTCCGGCAGGAATAATGGGACAACTCAAAAACGATTGCCTTGAGAAAACCTCAATTAAAATATTTGTAAGTTTGAATTGCTGATAAATTGTTCTCTTATTATGTTTTTGAACTGCAAATGATTTAAAAGTTTACATGAAAGTCAAAATTGATGTTAAAGGCAACTTGACAGAAATTCCACTATAATTTAATACAATTGTCAGTAAAATTAGAACAATTTTGAGTTTGATCAGTATTGAAGCAGGATTTTTTTCAATTTTCATTTTCAATTACAACTTTTCCAAATAAGATGCTTTTCATTCCAATTTTAAGTATAGGCTGAACAAAATTTCTTATTTTTTAATATTGTGACCCCTATGAAACAAAATAGGTATTAATAATAACTATGACTACTGAACCGAACTGCATAAAGCAGGCTGTAGGTATTGAAAAAACACAATGTCGGCTTAACTATCAATATTTATTAAAAACATTATAAAATACAACACAAAACATCAATTTTATAATAGTTTTCACGAAAAATAATATAGAATAATTCAATAACAAAATTTGCACTGAATCTAAAAATCATAATAAGAATCAAGATTACAGGAAAATGTCAGACATGTTTTGTCAAAATTAACTTATTAAGTGTATTAAGAATATAAGCTCTTTGAATGTGACTACATGTGAAGAACATTAAAAAAATGTAGTATATTTTAACTGAGAAAAAGAAACACATGAAAAGATAATGGTACAAAGATACAAGTTATGATGGTAATACTGTAAAATAAAAATAAAATTCTTATTATGTAAGTCTATATTAATTAATATATCCTATTATTAAAATAGGCACTTTTAAATAAAAAAATACACTCTACCTTAAAAATAACAGGCTACGTAAATTAGTGTTAGATTTTTATAATAATTAATCTATTTGAAAATGATAAAACAATTACTGATAATGATAAATGTATACAATCATTACATAAAAAGTGAATACTAATAATATTACACAATTCAGCTTACAAAGTTAATTTAAATAAATAAGGCCAAAGACAAATATAAAATATTAATACATCAGCAATGAGCTAATCTAAGTATGTATATAAGTTATATTAATGACAGTCAAGGCAATCAAGATGAAACTACATGCAAGCAAACATAAAAAATATTTATTGAGAAATATAATAATAAATATATAATAAAGAAGATATAAAAAGGATGCAAGTAATCATAGTATTAATGGAACAAAAACAATAATACATAAATCAAAAACAAAATTCTTTACATTAATACAGAGCTTTGTTCATTTTTCACTATTTTGTGTTTATATTATTTCTTCACGTATTAAGTTTCCCAAGATTCAAGACTATTTCCTTTTATTACGTTCTTTAGAATGATTGTGTTCTCTACTTTAAACATATTACTTTTCTCTAGCGTTGCTTAGCTTTGCCTTATTTCTGGGGTCGGTTATATTTGAAACGTGAGAAATGTTCCTTACTTCTTACTTTTATATGCCTAATTGTTTGGAATGTATATTTTTAAAAGAAAGTTGAAAGAAACAGCTAACACTAGATTTCAGATGTATCTTGTTTGTATATGCGTTCTTTAGTGTTACCTAGTAGTAATTTTCTAGTGTTATTTTCCGATGGGAGGGCTAGTTCAAGTTTGTGAGTGTTTTGAAAGATTTATGAACTTCATTTGATGAAGTTGGAGCATGAGTCATTTTTACCCATCTTTTTTGAACTAGTTGTAATTTGTTAGTTGTAGGTCATGTATCACTGAGGATGACAACTTTGTTGTTGAAACGCGTTTTATTAGTAGGCCTAAACTTATGTTTGCGAAAATTAGTGTAATGTTATTATTCTTAAATATATTAAAATACAAACTGCATTTCGGTAAGCAAGCTTATTAAAATTACTTTATATTTACTTATCAAAAATGCATTTACTCAAATTTATTAGGTACATCAACTGTATTTTTATCAAACACTATAAGTAAATGTAACTTAGATAATTAAAAAAAAAATATACAACAAGTTAAGATTGTAGACATAGACCTAAAACTAAGTGACCTAAAAGTAAGAAGTTTGTATTTGATTTGATTATTTTAGTAATATTGATTACTTTATTTAAGTTAATTCTTTTTTACTGAATGTAATAACATAAAATGCAAAACTGAATCTTTTTGTAAAAAAATATTAACTTTGTTTAAAATTACAACATTTTATTTTCTAGCAGTAAAAATAATAGTTCGTAACATAGAACTTTAATTTGATTGTATTTACTGCTGACAACCAGTTATATAAGACAATATGTACTTTAAGTCTGTTTATTTTTTAGTTTTTAAGACATTTCTCATTTGTTAAGATATTTAACCAAATTAGTTTTCTACTCTCAGGGATTACTTGCCCCAACTCTTTCGATAAGCTGCCCCTTTAACATTTTTGAAATATACATGTTTTTTGGTAATGGCTCCAGTACTGGCTTGCTACTTTCATTGCCTTAACCATACACAAATCTAGCTGATTTATAACATCGGACTGTGCATCCGAACGTAAATAACTTAACATAACTTGAACGGACTCCTCTATCCCACAACTTAACATCACTTATTAAATACATGAATAACATAAAAGTACGTACACATTTACACGGTGCGCGGCACGCAGGTTTCGTCAAACGTGAATAAAGAGCAACTGTTTACTGTTTATACAAGGAAATAACAATATCTATGTTTCGGGCGTAGCTCATTTTCGAAAAAGACCCAAACCATGAAGTCTACTTCTATAGATCGCAAAGAAAACTGGTCATCAAAGAGTGCTGAAAGGATATGTATAGGGTAGAACCAGGTATAAAATAAACGGCAACGTCGCAGAACGCCGTTGTAGCTGGTTTCGGTTAGTGATATGAAGCAATAGTACATGCAGTCTGTATATTTAATTATATACAGTAGACGCCATAATGATGGGTTTTGAACTTATTCTATAATGATAGAAATTTAAATTTGGTTCATGTACTTTTTATTGTAATGTATATATAAAAAACTAAAGTAAGTACCATGATTTCCACTTATAACCCATATATACTACAGTATTGATAAGATTTACTCCACTATTACTTGTGGATGCAACACGACTGATTTTTGTATAGACGCAATAATGATAAATAGTTGAAATATATATATTTAGCCAAGTATTTTAGCCTGTATTTTTTAGCCAAGTTAAAAGAAACACAAAATATATTTCCAAAAACATATAAAAGGAAGCCTAACTTTATTCTAAATATAGTGCAAAACCTACAAAGAATATCATACACAAATTATTTAATAAAAATAGGGAAAATGTCTTCTAGAAACTATAATATGGCAAGGAGATGAATTCAAAACTTTAGCCATTTAGCCTAGATCATGAAAACTGAAAATATGTTATAAAAAAGCAGATAGTGATGAATAAATTTAATTTCAAATATAATACGCAAATTATAAAGTACGTATGCTACTACAGTAAGACAAATTTACAGTCTCAGTCTAAAGAACTAGAAAAAGAGTGATCTATAATAAAATTATCTGTCTGAAAAATACCTATTATAAGTCGGAAAAAAGTGGTAACAAAAACTTCGTTAACTTTATGGCCTTTTGTATCAACTAAGGACTGTTCAATTCATATCGATACTTATATCACTTTAAATATAATGTCAATACGAATCGATTGGTATATAATACCTACTTAGTTTATAATATTGCTAATAGAAAATCGCTTACACTAATTGATATTACAGGTACTCTTTACCAGTATAGAAAATTACTGTGTAAGACATTACATAAAAATCTGTAACTATTCGTTGGTAAAACACAGTGACAAAAAGGAACAAAATTTACAAAGGAAAAGGTTTGACTTATGCAGTGATGTAATCAAAATTATTCCAAAAGGAAATTTACTCATCCAAACATGAGTGAGAAGCATTTTGATATTACGGATATTTTAGTCTTTCCCACACGATTTAAACTATCTTCTTTAAACTAAAATTAATATTAACCAAAATATTAAATACTTCAAGTCTTTTTCCATTTAGTGTGCATAGTTAGTGATCCTGCACTCAGTTAATATCAAATTCCCTCAATGTAGTATTAATCTTTAACGATAATATTTTACACTAATGCGACAGACCATGCATATGACAGCAGATTATGATTGCAGTATATATAATCTAGCGATAGATTTACTATGGATTATAAATTTCAATTGATAAAAATTTTAGTATGAAATATAATACTAAACAAAACCACAATCTCCTGAAATGTATATTCTGTTTACTACATTTACTACTGATTCTTCCTGTTGATTCGTAAATATTATAAAAATCTTTTGTTTTTGAGCATACTGACACGTATTTATATAATATTTAAAAATTATAAAACAATTAATTATTATTAGTTTTTCATAGCAAGTGATTAAACTGCAATGTGCGAAATATATTACATTAGTATATACTGTTTTTCCTAGTAATTTACTTATATACATTAAGGAATACTTAAAAATTATACATAAAACAAAACAAATACTTATTTTTATTTATTCATTTGTGAAGAATATCTTTGTAATTTTTTAAAGTTTTATTTACTTTACCTAAATATGTATAAAGTTTGTTTTTAATATTTGTTTCTCAATAAAACCCTTGCAGTCCTTATAGTCTTACGTAGGGAGTATTTTTGTAATGTAAAACCAATTTATATTTATTCACTCAAGTTTACTATTTATATAAATATTTGTTTCTAAATAAAACCCTTGCAGTATTTATAGTCTTATGTAGGGAGTATTTTTGTATTGTAAAACCGATGTATATTTCTTCACTCAAGTTTACTATTTATATAAATATTTGTTTCCCAATAAAACCCTTGCAGTCCTTATAGTCTTATGTAGGGAGTATTTTTGTATTGTAAAACCGATTTATATTTCTTCACTCAAGTTTACCATTTATATGAATATTTGTTT
>JAGFPH010007493.1:10125-34200 GCA_018207615.1 Philaenus spumarius | reverse complement strand
TATATAAATATTTGTTTCTCAATAAAACCCTTGCAGTCCTTATAGTCCTATGTAGGGAGTATTTTTGTATTGTAAAACCGATGTATATTTATTCACTCAAATTTACTATTTATATAAATATTTTGGCTCATATTCAATTTAAAATAACTTTATAAGTCAAATTTATCCATATTTAACCTGACTTGGAATTTATTTAAATTAAGTTTTACATTATTTAAAGACATAATGAAATGTTCCTTTATTATTATGCAGGGTGTTTGACGGGAACCCTGACAAACTTCAGGAAATGGTTATTTGGGTCAAAATAAAGAAAAATTAAAGAATATTTTTTTCTAAAAACTCTTCTTTTCCCAGATATCCACCATTCTATATTTTTATAAAAAAAAAAATATCTAGAGAATGGTTTGAATGATTGAGTTCAAACTTGTTATTATGTTTAACCAAACAATGATAATAATCGATTCTAGCGAAATAATCGATTCTATCCAATCATGCTTTTTAAAATGGCAGCTGTTTGAAAATTTCAACCCTAAATTACTCAAAAACCGTATATTGTATCAAAAATTTCAAGATACGTTTTTTTTAGATTTTTTGAATTTCTATTGGACGGTGTCATTTTTGAAACAATCGTATGAAGTTAAAGATAATGACAGATATTAGAAAATTCTATTATTTTTCTTGAGATATATCATTAGTTGGTTAAACTTAATATACATTTTTAACTCACACAGCCAAACCATTCTCTTGATATACATTAGTTTCTTTAAAATACAAAATAGCGGATATATGAAAAACGAAGCGTTTAAAAAATATATATATAGATTCTTGATTTTCTCTTTACTTTGATCAATAGAACCATTTCCTGAAGTTTCTCATGGTTCCCGTGAAACAGCCTTAATTGGTTGTGGCAGTAAATTAATATACAAATTAAAAATCAATTAAATGTTGTCTAACTAAAATTGGATAGTGTCTGAAATATTTTGTAATGAATGATAGTTAAATAATCCCATACTTTAAAATGTTATCTTTCGGCAATATTGCAGCTAGTCAATAAATACGTTTGCAATTGCTGCTCATTAAACCCTTCTGATTCGTTAAAATAATGTTTTTAGATTTTAGCTAAATCATACGAGAACTTATACCAAAAGGTGCTCTTCGGAATAATATACTGTATTATCGAATAAGTAGAGTATTCTTTGCAGTTATAAATAAACCTTACATTTTAAGGTATAATAAACTTCATTGATTAGCCGAATATGGGTATTGTAACTCTATGGAAATTTTTCTTGCATTATATGCGAGTTATGTGCGAGTGTATGCCAATTAAAAATGAATTTGATTTAAATTTTAAACAGATACTTAGACTATTTTCTTAAAATAATGAACAAATACTGTATTCATTTTACTCCGATTAGTGAAAACGTATCTTTTATATTGTATCGAAAGATTTATCTCAGGGGCATCCATGGCTTTACTTCACTCTTTCTAAAAGACCCTTAACGAATAACCCCTTTGCTAATGAATAACGATCACTGAATTGCTATATACTCTTATCTACATTAACTGATTTGAGTATTTTTTGTTTAAATAATTATTACTAATTATTTAATATAAAACAAATTAGTTAAGTTAGCCACTTGATATCATTTAAATATTACAAATTCAACATAGTATAACGAAAAAAAATACTATAAATTTACTTTTTTGTATACTTACAGCTCTCAGTCCTTTATTTTTATTTTTTATTTCCTGGTTATCAAACCTACACTTCACTAGTCCTTTAACATTTGTTGATACACGTCAAGTTTATAAAAGGAAACACTTATACGAAAACATTCACAAACAACATGTAACACACAACACAACACAACACTTAATAGGGACATTTAAATTTTTTTCACAACTTCTAAAAAAAATAAGATAAAACTAAAAAGTTGTATTTTAATATAATTTTATTATTGCATTAAACATTTGCAACTCTGTTGGACTGTATCTTGGAATACGAGGCAAGAATTATTACCACCCTTAACTTTTTAAAGCAATTATCAGACATAATATTTTAATTAGGTTAACAAATATATACAAAATATAATCGCCTTTTATATATTTAGTGCAAAATACAAAGTTTCATTATTTAATATTTAGCACAATAAACTATTGCGTAAAAGTTTATTAAAAAATCTAATAATTTAGTAATTTGTATAAGAATATTTTAACACAAACGATTTTCTGACAATTTCATTATCCTAACTGCTGGCATATAAGGGCCCTAAATCAATATTTTGTGCTTAACAGAATAGATAGGTTCTCTTTTGATTGCCACAAAAATGTTAAAATTCTTGCTTCTTTTTTTTAAACAAGAGAAATAATTATTAAGGTTGGAAATTAAGTGCTTTTTAATTTGATTTGTTTTTTTAGGGAAACTGAATGCACATAGAACACACTTTAAAAATGCAATTGTAATTCAGTCCATTTCATTTTATTAATCAAATACATCCAATTGATTGGGTTAAATTACATTGCATTTACAGATAAAATAACAAGAGAAAACCAACAAATGAAAATACAGATTTTCCACAAACTCACTAAATTAACTTTGTAGATAAATAAACAAATTTACATATCACAGCTGTACGAGATGCAATATTATTCATTACACATAGTACAGAGTATAGCTACTACAAATAGGTAGCATTATAATTACATTCATCATTTCTCTTCCCCATGTTGAACATTAATTACTTGTATCTTTACAAAAGCACTGATTTTTATTTTTACGGTAGATTCTATGTGTGTGAAAAATACTTGTACAACCAAAATTATTACATTACATACAACAATTCAACTTTGCTTTCAGTCTTGGGGCTGGCAATTTTGCTCTATTGTTAATTTTTATTCTCTACATGTCCGATAATATAAAAACTATCCTCACTTTATAGTTTCCTCTTCTCTCTTTAACTTCATTCAGAAATATAAAAAACTTTCTGTAATATTTATATATATTTTCTACATATTGGCATCAAATACATTAAAACTCATAATTTGTTATTTTCTTAAAGTCATTCATAAGAAACAAGTCTTCTAAATTAAATTTATTTTTAGTTTCTGCAGCATTGCCATTTTTGTATGATTTAATAATAGTTTATATTAAAATCACCTAATATTATATTCCTTGCAAGAACTGTTATTGCCCTATTGACGTTGCATGATAAACTTAACATACGACGCACGTCTATGGATGTATGTTAGTTACGCTGCTGAAAATGACACGTTCAAAGCAGATGTTACTGCATATTGAACGTACATAGTCAGATTGTATGTGTAATATTTTTTAATTTAATCTAAACTTCTAATAAAAAAGTCGTATTATTTTTACAACAATTTATTAGTGTTTCTATGTAGAATATTTGCGAGTTTCATGTAGTGTGCATTTTTAAATTTTACTGGTAGTGTTTATATTTCCTCGTTTATATTATAATTTTACTCTTGTAGAAATTAGTTAATCAAAATAAAAATATTTTGCTTAGAACAATTTGTTAATAACTTAAAACTTAATCTCAAACGTTATACATTTTCGTATTTCTATTGTTTGTTTGTTCTTTTTTAACCCCAGTGTTTAATTTTTTAACCATATAATACAGTACGTGTAAAAAACTGTTGGTTAAGAAAGGATTTTGCTTTTGCATCAACACTTTTTTAAACAGACTGAAACCTATTTAACGCAGGTTGAAGGTAGTTTTAAGTGTTAAAAACGTTTGACAAAATCGGTATTACCGTAATTTTGATTTAACTAAGAATGGCAGTTTTCAACTATTCCTATAACTAAAATAAACGTATTTGTTGTAATATTTTTAAAACTAAGTACTATTTAAATATTATTGAATTCAAGTCTACAGTACATAAATACATTAATAAAAACCGACTATCTTTACAAAATTTTATAAAATGATTTAATTATGTGTTATTTAAAATCACTAAAATTGTCTTGTGTTTACTGTAACAACATATAATAATATAAAAAGTATACATTACATAAGTATATACATATAACTAGTATCGTCATACATAATTACAACAAGTTTAGAAATTTGTTGGTAAAATATTTATTAATGCTTAGAAAATCAAATAAAAGTTATTAGAATTACAATTAATATCATGTTTAAATCTTCAAACAAGAACAACGTTTCTAAAAAATAAGGGGGAATTAAAAAAAATGAACTTTTTAATTTCTAAATATATTGTTTTCAAATTTTTGGCATAAGATTGTGCCTATCATAAGACCAAAATTACATGCTTAAATATTTTTAATTCAACCCCCCCCCCCTTGTTACTAACATTACTGGCTGTAAAGTAGAGTATGGGTTTAACTTAATTTTGAAAATAAGTCTTGCAATGTAATTTTTACTTTGCAAAAATAAAAATAAATATGTAATTTTCAGATTATTATTTTTTTTTTTTTATAATTAGGCTTATCAGAAAAGCAAGCTCATGCTCCACTATATAGTTATTTTCATAAGGAACAAAACAAAACAAATCAAAAATAAATTCAATATCTCTTCTACAACTTGAGATATCTTCTCCCGCGTCCATAAAAAGCAAATTTTCGGAAAACGCGCCAAAAACTAAAATAAAAACAATTTCTGGCTGCTTTTATGAGCCAACCCACTTTCAATTGCTAACCTAGCTCTCTGTCTTTTATTGTTTCACTAGGTGCCATTTCAAACCCTGATACTTCATTCGTGTTGAGGCTACGTTATGTTTATCTATTTTTGACGCGTTTCAAAATCGTAATCTCATCTTCAAGTAATATCTTCATATAGTCATAAAAATCACAAACAGATTAACCCTAGAACGGACTGGTTAGGTATGTGAGGCCTATACGTTTTTTTTTCACATAGATTCAAGGTCATATGCTTTGCAGACAGCCATTTTTATGTGTACCTTCCTAAAAGTATCCACAGAATGCACTGGTATCGCATGTTTGTTAACTCAACTCTGTCATCAGTTGTCATGTGTTTGAATATCTTGTAGGCCTGTCATACCCAGCCCGTCCGCACATTTGACATATCTTATTTGACCTCTTCAAAAACACTTTTTCAAAATTTAAACAAATTATCTTCTCTTAACATCATTCTTGTATATAGTATGTAAAATCAAGCCCAATCAAAACTTAAAAATTCTTAGAATATTTATGTAATTTTAAAGAAATCAATGTAGATTTTTGTTAAAAATGTCCAGACCATTTAATTTATTTATACCATTTTTTGTGAGCAATATTATTTTGTTAAAATGGGGTAATACTACTGAAAACATTCCTAGATTTGATAAAAAACATGTTTGGATCAACCAAAATAAATTGAAATTGTTTATAGATTTTTTTACTCTCGGGTCTGACAGGCCCAGTTCGTAAACTTGCGTTACTTTTTTTGTAGGGTAAAAATACAAGAAGTGCTCAACTGATACGCTTTATCGCTAGATGATTGTAGTTGGTTGGTGTACACCTTCACGTGGTCTATTTTACACTAAACTGATTTCTTTGTGCCATAGATATTATTTATCGGTTCTATTTTGATTATCATCTTTTTACTGAAATCACAGCTGATCATTTGTCCTAATATATTGTTGAGTTAGCATCTGAATTACTTTTAAATTTCAAATGATTTAAATAGTGTTTGTTAAGCTTGCCTTTATTCATTAATGAAGAGGTGTGGAACAAGCTAAAATGATTATAGGTTTGTCTATTTGGTGCTGTGTTAAATTTTAATTCACGTTACGTATGTTGTAGTGCTGCAAAAGTTATTTAAAACTATCTAAAAAAAGATCTGCCTGATTTTAGTCTTCCAACTTTAAACACAGAATTCTATACAAAATTTACACCTAAACTCCACTCCTCTAAGCGAAACAATTTTGGAACAAACACCAGTATATTTTTTTCACATGTATAGTAATATGCTACTAAGTTTTATGAAAAGTAGATGTAAAATATTGTCTTTTATTCACATGTGGTGCACCAATACTGGGCCTTTGCGCAGTTAATTTCTTTCCAAAACTCCTAAAATATATAATTCTAATCATTCGTTGAGTATTAAAATATGTTTTGCAACTTTAATATCTTTAAAATACTTTATGGGTGGTGATGAAGGCGCAAATACTGTATTTTTCTGTAATATAATATCCTACCTGATCATCACAACTGCATACTTAATATCGATGCATACTTGATGGGATCGAGTAGGAACATCGATTTAAACCATTTGTATTAATAACAACTAATTATAAAAATACATTGAATGACAAAGTCAAAAGAAAATTGGGAACAATTTAAAGATTTATTATGTTAAAAGTATTTCAATATTATTATTTATTAATAGAAAATATTATTTATTCAAATATTTTACTATTAATTTTGAATTAATATTACCAATAGCAACTTTCTGAATTTAAAATAGTAAATGTTTATAGCGAGAAAGATAAATAGAATTTCCGTACTAAGATTCCAAAACATAAATACTGTCATCTTAGAAATTTTGTGAGAGCTATATTTGAACTTTTTCTGCTACATTTGAACCTCTAACAAAGTTGTGACTGTTTTTATGTTTTGGTGTCATTTCTCTAAACTCTGATCCTAATTTGTTGTTAGTCTACCTGGTGCTGTTAAGAAAATTTGTTAAGCTAGGAAATATATGCAATAAAAGCTTGCTATTAACACTATCTTTTGAAAGAGTTGCAACATTTTTATCACTAAATTAAATGAATGTATTTATTTTCAAAACTTGAAAATAATTCTATATTCAGTATAACAAAAAATATTTTGTATGTTGATTCAGTTCGGATGTAACAGTTTAAATTTTAAAAAAACATGAGTATAAAATTAAGGAAAAATAATACATACTGCATGCAGCATTGTAAAAGACAGCAATTATGTTAAAGTATTAAAAGCAATATATTTATATTTCGACTGTTTAATATTGAAAACGGGTTTTTAAACTTTTTATCAAATAACTTTAAATAATATATAGCTTTATATTAAACATTTTAGCTAACCATTAGCATAAATAATTGCTAATATTTAATACGTACGGAAATATTTGTAGTGAATTAAAATTTGAATAAACATTAGAACAAAACTTGATTTACTATTTTAGTTATTTAATAAAAGTAAAATTTGTATTGCTGTTTTAATAATATTTTACTTTGTAATATAAAACAAAATTATTATTATTTATTTGTATACATATTCTTATAAAGTTAACTAAGTCAAAAGCTTAATGGGTTTAAAATAATACGCCAGATAATGTGTTCTGTATGTTTGACATATAATTTGAAATTTTAATTATAAGTTTATTTACTCCAGTCAATTTTAAATTGATTCAAGTCATTGCTTTAAGATGTATAGTGAAAATTAGTAATTGCAGGAATTAAGGTGTTAGGCTATGGAAATAATATGCCATTAGAGGTTGGTTGACGTTAGTTTAGTTTAAAACACGATTTTATTGTAACACATATTTAAAAAAAATCATGCTCTCATTAAAAACTTATGCCAGGTAAAAGATAAAAAAATTGTTTCCATATTATTTAATCCCCAGTGGAGGTTTAACTTATACATTAATAACTATTTAAAATGTAACAATGCATTTTTAGGTAAATATTTGTTTTTAATTACTTCTAGACCGTTGAAAATAACACTATTTCTAGTATTGGTTTTTTTAATAAGCGCTTGTTAAAGTCTTTACTAAAATCTGCAAGTATAAACTATCTAAACCAATTTGTTATATGTCGTTAATTTATATTTTAGTTATAACTATAAAACAAACTATAACCGTGGCACAAAAACGTTTAGAAACAATTACTAGAACTACTACAGTATTCAAGTGTTTACTGTATTTTCTTACACCTTAATATACTTTTTTCAACACAATTATATGCGTATTGTTTTTATAATCAAAATTTATTCAATATTTTTTTATGTTGTTTTTTGTGACTATGTTTATTGGTTAAGTGGTAAGTTTTATTTAGTATAGTGTTTACACTATGCAATTTATTTGTCTGTGATTAAGAACAATGGACCACACTAAATTATAATTTAAGATACGTTTGAAGATTCCTTATACAAAAAATACAGTACTACTTCTATTTTTAGAAACAACAGAAAACAAAATAGTAATTTACTTTTTTGAAACAGATTGTACTTAAAAATAGAAGTAGTACTGTATTTAAGCATTATTATTTCTGTACATAATTTTGATGAACAATTTAGCCGGCCTTAGTATATGTACATAATATAAACAAATTGAACTAAAATATATCAAGGCAGAAGGGACAGGTTTTTACTCATAATTTTTTTTATTACACCAAAGATGACAACGAAAAAAAGAAGCGCACATTGCTGGGTAATAGTTTCATCTAAAGCGTCTCGTTTCCAAATATATTTAAATCTGCTTAAATTGCTTTTAGTGAAGTTGCAGATTTAAAACAAAATATTTGTTTTCTTTGTAGTAATAGTGTTTTATAGGTTTGACAAAGTTATAAATTAGCTTTAGTTGAAAAAACTAAGATTTTAAATTTGTTTATTAAGGAGTTAATATATATAACGGAATTTAGTGTTACATTTAATTTGTAAATCATATGTGTATATTATCATGGGTACTTGAAATAACAATCTAGGAAATTTTGAAGTAAACCAAAGAAATTTTAGTACTAATATAAGTAAGGATATATTTATCAAATTTGGAGCAAATAATAAACAGTAAGTGAACAGAAACAATAGCTGCAATTAGAATAAAGACATGTGGGATATAATAAAGAATATTAATGTATATTTATAAAGGTAGTAAATTTAACTTACAGTTCATTAGGGAGGACAAAAAGCAAAGGGTGCTTTAGGTACATTTATTTTATTGTCTCACGGAAAAATATTTAGTATGGAAATATATTGGTTTTGCAGCAATGATTTCGGGTTTTAAAGATATTACAAAAGAGGTTTTCACAGTTTTCAAATATATACATTTCCATAAACAACGGATTATTTATATATTAATTATAAATCTCAATATATATATATATATATACAAACTAGGTATTATTGCAGCAGCCGACAAGGTAGGAGCAATGGAAGTAATTAAATTACAAATAATTTCCACAACCAATATTACTCGACACCTCAACAGTATTTCTTTAGTATAATGATATCTCTTATAAAGTTTTTCAGTTTATGCGTTAATGTTTATTTTAAAATAAAAGTAATTACTAAGGGTAACTACTTCCTAGATTGAAGGTCAACTAATTGCTTTTAACAAACAAGTAATTAATTAAAAAGCAAACAGTTTTGCCCTTTACTAGAATATATTCAAGACAATCGGGAGTCATGCCGTTCATATCGAATGATAACTTAATTACTATGTGAGTTATTATATCACAAAGTTAAACATGTTATTAATACATTTGGTAACTCACTCTATCACAATGTAAATGCACCTAAACCAACAAACCCCTATTACCAAACCTTGTGCCACCTAATGATGATTTAATTACATGATATTAAATTTAAAGAATCAATAAGATTACCTTTTGTACATTTGAAATTTTATGCTTCTCAGTTTATGAAAATTATTAGAGCACTTTATTTAATAGTCTATTTATCTGTTATTGGAATTAAAGATATGTTAAAATATTCTTGATGGGGTTTAAGTTATTGTAGCAAGTATCCTTTCACAACATAATTAGAGATAAGCGAGTAGTCTTTATATAAAGATCCTTACGTAATAAATTGGTAATGAACTTCTCAGTTTATGAAAATTAGAAGGAAAGTAAATATCATTTGTAAAAACAAAACTTATTTAATGTATAAGTACGTATTCTTTCATTAAGTAGATCTTTGTTTCATTTTACATTAGGCTACTTATTTCACCAGCACGAATTTTACTATAAACTTGAACTAATTTAATTAATATTTATTAAGGGGATTCCCTACTGAAAATAGGGGTTTTCTATAATAGGCCTTTTTTAATTATGAACTATTTTTTTTTTACATTCATTAGAACCTAAAAAGTTGTTTACACTCATATGAATTTGCAAACAAATATATTTTACATACCTTTTTGAGTTTATTTTGTTTTTTTAGTCAAAAAATATGTTTTTTTAAATCTCTTATAACTTTTTTACTACTGAACCAATTTGGATGTTTGATATCATGTTTTAAAGTATATAAAAAACACTACATTTTTGGGTATAGTCGTATTCTTACCACTAAAAGTTTAGTAGTTATGACCTTACACAAAATATATATATAAAAACAAATTTGTGATTTACACATTTAAAAAAAAATACTCTTGTATTTGTCCTATAAGAATAAAAATACCCAAAAAGTTGCGTTATAAGCTACTAAAGATGTGGTAAAAATTTCATCACTGTAGCTTTAGCAGTTAAAAAGTTATAAGAACTTTTGTGTAAAAAATATCAATAGTGAAAAGTTGCGGGAAATCGCGTTTAAAGATTCCATTAGTTATTCTAGCAGCCATAGAGGGGAATAACTTGCACAAACAGTATTTGTAGTCAAGATATGTTTTACTTACATATTGGATGCTTTCAAAGCCTAATAATAAACATTGTTGTCCATCTTTGCAATTACTTTAAAAAAATTTACAATCTTTTTAGTCCAAATAGCAAACATAAAGAAGTTCAACTCGACCAAAAGTAGGTGCACGCTTGCTTTGAATAAATTTTTCAGACTGATATAAAGAACTTTTGTTTCATATATTATGTTTTTCTTAAACCTTATAAACTATAGAACCAGGAAAAAAAGAAAAAAATATTTTGGTTTTTTTTTTTGGAAAATGGTAATTTTTCAGTAGGGAATCCCCTTAAGTAGGTTAATTCAAATAAACGTATTAAAAGCATTGGACTCTCACAACAATATTATTCAAACACTAACAAAACTTATACAAATATATAATATTAAATTATTTAGTAATAAGTCATTTCTAGCTGACCTGTGCAAATATTTCACAAACTGTACACAAAGTGCATGCTCCAGCACAAAGCAATATGAATTCACAATAAGCAGAAACTCCTGGAGTGACCATGTAATTTTCTGGATGAATATTCAAACATATCTATTCCAAGTATGTTATGTGTAACACTCTTCCAGTATTCATCCTCACGAGGGTCTCAACACTTCTGTGAATGTAATAGAGAATCTTCTATAAACAAGATAAAATTAAACCTGTTACAATCTTGCAACGCTATGGCTTTAATGGTAGGCCTACTTTGTTGTTACATTTGTTTACCGAACTAATACACGATATCATCAAGTTCAGGCCTAGAAATTAAACTGAAAATGTTTAGCTAAAGCCCAAGCAAAATCTAGAAAACATACCAAATATTACCAAGTAATTTTTTGTACGTATTTAAGTTAATAATACTGTGGGAAACACTACAAAGTAGATTTCTTGGAATAATTTTGGAGCTATGATGTATTTTTTGGTATATACATTTGAGCACTTAACAGTATAAATGACCTGGAGTGAAACTTGCTGCTATTCTTACTTGCACAAAGAATTTTGTAGATATTTTTTAAAACCATAAAATGTATTATTTTGGTAAATCTGTTATTGCCATCAACCATGTACAGTATAAGGAAAAAGGCATATTAAACAAGATAATTAATAAAATTATGGATAAGCTAAAATAAGTTGTTAGCTTCATTCTGAATCTTCATCACTGGTGTCAGTCTAAAAATTATAGTTTACATGTATGGTAGATTTATAAAAGATTTAATCATTATCATCCTTATTAATTGATAGTAAGTTGTTAAAAATATTTATTTTTAAACACTCTAAAACTCACCAATAACAGAGCTTATAAAAAGGATTATGTACTATACTTTGTAAAAAACAGTAGAGAAAACATACAAGTTTTGATTTATCTAGACTTTACTCGAGAAACAAGGGTTTTCAAAAAAGGGACTGGACTCGTGTATTTGACTGGACTCGTGGATCAATAACACAAATGTACAACATTCAATAATAACATTATTTCATTTCGTAAGTTTCTAAAGCCTTCTAAATTTTACATGACTTGTTTACACTTCAGTGTACTCACTGGCTGATCGGAAAGTAGCTGTGCGCACTTTGGGTGTATACATGAGACTCTTACGTGTATATGTCACGCTGGTATATAATTTATAGGTATTATGAGGAATAAATAAAATTAAAAAAAATAAATTCAAATACGAATATCACGAATTTAACATTGACCAGGTCTTATATTTTACTCGATTTAAAAGGTAAGTAGGCAGTGTGTTCTTAAATATAAAAATACACAATTTAAACGTTATGTCAGCTTGTCAATGAAATATGTATAACAAATAGGAGAGCTACCTTAAAGAAAACAGTTACAGTTTACTTATCTTTAATATTTAACTTTATCAAGCAACCCATTATGTTGTACCATCGATGTATAAACACACTGGATCGCTGGCTGCGTGTATTGAATACGGTCCGGCTGGCCTAGGCGCTTTCCCCACCACTTGAGGGACAGCAACAACACGTGAAGCATTCAAAGTTAATGCAACGCTCACAAATGTTTTAATTTATTTTGCTCAGCTTCAACAACGGCACCAAACATTATTTATAAAATAATCATTTTAATTTCTAAACAATATTTAATTGTTATACAGTATGTAACAGTTATTTTTATAGTAAACTAGTGGACCCAGCAATGCTTCGCTATTGCTTGATTTAAATTAAAAGTTAGTAAAGTTATTCCATTGACTTAAGTGATCGAATTGTAAGCTCTCAGTGTAAGCTTTTTTCCAAAGCCAGTTTGTGTCTTAACTGTAAGTCGAATTTAAAAACTAATATTTTGCGGGTAGCAAATTAGATTTTCAACAAAATAGTATTCTTGATTTTTTCCGTATCTCAAACCATAAGCTCACAAAATGACCGTAAACTTCAAATTTGTAAAAAAATCGTCCAAGTTTTTGTATTTCAACCATTTAGTCAACACGTTTATTCTAAACTCATTCAAAAGTGTTCCATAGCTTTTTTGTAGATAAAGGTTTAAAGAATTCATATATGCCAGTTTTGCAAGTAAACAAAATGATTGAAGTAAAATTAACAAAGTTATTAGCTCAAGGAACAAGCATCCTATTACTTTAAATGAACAATTCTTGTATCTATCTTTGTTTGTATCTGTCGTGGATCTCGAAAACGGCTGTAACGAATTCAAAGAAATTTTGTATTTAGGTGTAGTATTGATTTTTAAGTACACCCATATAGTTGTATTTCGTGTAAAAACACAATTTTTTTAGAAAATCTAATTTAAAAGTTGAAAAATTTTAACATAGGGTCTTATGGGTTGCCATGTTGGTTACAAAATTACAACGAAATAGTAAATAAAGCAATCAAAACAGCTGTTTATAAACAAGCCATGAGAATGAGTATTATCCTAAATCAGCTGTTCATTGGATAGTTTTTAATTACTATTAAAAAACAATCTAATTTATACTGTTTTAGCACGTTAGAATTAGAATAAATTGTTCTGATTTAACAATTTATTTTATTAAAAAAAGTAAACTTGGCAAAAATGGATAAATTCTAATAGTCAATTTTGTAATATAGGCCTGGCTCATTTCTGAAACATAGTATTGAGGTTATGTTTACTACTGTATATTTAGTCCTGGTTTCAAAACATTAGTTGACAGAAGATAGTAGAACTAGGACTAAAATCGTAATGAAAGTTTCTCATGTTTCTAAAGCATGTATTTGAGGTTATAATTAATCTTGTAATTACCGTTAATATATTTAAGCCTGGTTTCATAATTTTACAAACCAATGTACAAACGAGCCAAAGATTAACGAGATTCATTAGCGAATTTTCCAACTGCGAGCGAAGCGAAGCGTCCAGGGGCAGAGCCCCTAGTGTTTAGTAACGAAAGGAAAAAGTTCAACTTTAGGCCTATATAAAAAGTAGTAAACATTTTTTGTAATTTTTTTCATAAATGTAAAAAAGTTTCGTAATTTAGTTCTAAAATAGAACTGTATAAAAGTATTGATCAATCTCAAATTTCTTATTTTGAAAACACCAGTTTTTATGTTCCCACTACAAGACTGCTAACAAAACAAGGCCTGTTTTGAATAGTAATTTAGGAATACTATTTCCTCTGCCCAAAAATGACATATTATTATAAAAAAGTGTAGAGGATAAATCAATGAATTGAACTGTATATAACAACAACAACGTGTATCACTGTCAATCTATCACGCTGCCCACCGCGGGTCTATCCCTCCAGTGGAGGGGGAAGCTCCACGCCGGCCGGCTCGTTTCTCGAACCTTTCAGACTACTCAGCGCGCAATCCAGTGTGTTTATACATCGATGTGTTGTACTATACATTATACAAGATTGTGTTCTTATTGTAACATTTTAACTCAGACATAATGTTTATGAAGCCAAATGGTAAATATTTTTTTAGGAGTTTATAATAAATTCAAACGTTTTGTCCGTTAAACGCATGCGATATTCACATTGTAAACTTAATTTGATAGTTTCCAAATTCTTGTTCAACATAAAAGTTTTCTTTTGAAAATTATTTAGATATATTATTTTATAGAGCACAGTTTTGCTAAATAAAATAATCTGTTTATTCCAGTAGGTGGCTAGAACAAATACGATCATAACTTCGTTTAATCCATCATTACCTAAATTCAACAATTCAACACTAGCTTAAGTAAATCAATTACATACATTTATATGCGGTATAAATAATATAACTTTAATTAAACACAAGTATAGTACCGTAATGTAAAAGAAACTTTGAAGTTTTCTTCAACACAAACTACCATAGTTTTATGTAGATTTAGTTTAAAAATGTGTCAATGTATCAATACTTATTTATAATTTAATGAGCGTAGTACTACTACTTACTGTTTCAATCATAATTCAACTATACCAGATGCTATTTTTATTATTAATATTATATCCAAACGTCACGTTTATAAATATAAAATATCTCCAACTGATACTCGCTCTTACATTATCTTTAACGAGATAATCTCTCTGTTCATTGGTTGTGGTAAACCCTTTGTTTTAAACTCGATGTAAACTATGACTATTAGCTTATGTTAAAATTTACTACCGTTTACACCTGGTTGAGCTGACTATGTAAACGGTAACCCTTGGTAAACACTGTTACACAATATAAACACCAGCCTTCTCTGCGTAATAACCGATTCTACTGCATTGGCTCTTGCAAGGCAATCATGGTCTGATAATATAACCTTAATCTTACGTGTTTAATGTGTTATCCAGTGAAACAAATGTTGCTTCGTTAAGGATAATTTCTTCAAAAAGTTAATTTAGAACAAACTATTTTATTGCAAATAGATTTTCCTGTAATTTAAATCAGATTGAATAAAACTAAATTTCTTAAGAAATACTGACTTAAACTGGATTAAACAATTATTTTATATTGTATAATAAATTTACTATCTTTATTAAACTAATGATCCCAATGTTTGCTGTATAACTTAATTTTAGGCGATCAATATAATTTATATTTTTTTATTTCAGCTTTATTTCCTAAACCCTGTACTAGTTGTCCCTAAATCCCATCTGATGTATTTCTACTTTAAATGTCGTACTCATTTGTCTGTTCGTGATTGAATATTCCGACAGATACAGTATATACAAATAATATTCCTTAATTTGAACTGTCCTATATGTATGGATTTTTACCTGGATTCTAACTTATGGGTCGGCTCTAGCGATCTGCCATGTTAGCTGACACTTCATAACACCAATGTTAAATTAAAATCCAAATTTTTCCTTTATTTTTGATCGAAAAATTATAAACGATATGTCATTTTAAAGCTATAGTCTATATGCATGCAAATGACTTTTTTAAAACTAAGAAAAAAATTTTTGTTTAATATTTATTAACAATTTAAAACATTGATTTTCAATATTTTTTTATGTTGTCACTATTAATAATAGCGAAAAACTACCAAGCCATTCGCATGAAGAATGTCGTCCCCAAGAGTTAGGTATTTTTTTTAAACGCTATTTGAACAATTGCGGGTTTTAAATGGATTTAGGCTGAGCAATGTCCATAGGGTGATTTTAAATAATTTTTTACGATGTAACTATTAATTATAGCGAAACATTACCAAGCCATTCGGATGAAGAATTTTGTCCCCAAGAGTTTGGTATTTTTTATAAAACGCTATTTGAATAATAGCGGGTTTTAAATGGATTTAGGATGTGCAATGTCCGCGTAACCTACCGCCGCTATTATAGGGAGTCGCAGGTTTCTTTCTGTTTTACTAGAGCCGAAAAGCTATGCAATCAGGTATTCTACAAACTTTTGAGACATTTCTTATCGAAGCAAAAACAAATTATATGTTTAGAAAAATGCAAAATGCCTTATTTAAAGCTTTTATAAATACTCTGAAATGTATTTTGACTTGTAAGATTAGAGTACCAATTACTTAGTCAAATGTTACAGGTGACTTGCAAAACAAATTATATGTTTAGAAAAATGCAAAATGCCATATTTAAAGCTTTTATAAATACTCTGAAATGTATTTTGACTTGTAAGATTAGAGTACCAATTACTTAGTCAAATGTTACAGGTGACTTGCAAAATAAATTATAAAACGTAACGTTCCATTAGAGTTAAACTGTTCAGAGACAATGTAGTTGTGCAAATTATTATATTATGCTTTTATGAAACGTGCAACATACACTTTCTTCAAATACAAAACGAACATTAATTTGTTGATTAATGTGAATGTGTATACATCTTTGTCTTTGAGTTTTTATCTTTGAATAAATAAACGGCAACAAGTAATCGTATACCATTTTAACAAAAAGTTATATGTTTTGACGTACATTTTTACATTCTTATAGAAGAAATTAAAAATAGCTATTATAAATTTAAAATTTAATTCCTTATGAACATTTCCTAAAATACAGGCATTACGCTATATATATTATACCATTTATTTATTCCTACCGAAAAAATCCATGTTCATTTTAATTGTCCTTGATTCAGTTAAGGTATTTCAATTATTGAGCAAAACCATGCATACATATATTAGTAATAAAATAAATTTCAACATTATGTGAGTAAATACAAAATACTTAGTTTTGTTGTGTAATATAATAAGCTTGGTTTAGAATATTTTGTTAAAAGTATATATAAAATAAGTATTGTTTTTCCTTTTACGTTAAAACATTGTTTAGAATTATTCTCTGAAGGGGTGCAAGTTCTTGCGAGTTCTACTTCACTGATTGGTCAATCTTTCCTTGAAACGAGTCACTTTAAGTAAAGTATATTTAATAAATGCCTAAGTTGTCTATAAAACCTACTAGCTACTTTAATTGAATAAATACCTATTTTAAGAAACAAGATTAGGCCTTTTCTGACATCAGTTACGTTAGCTAATTATATTATAATATTTTTTGAAATGTTTATTAAGTTATGTAAAAAAATACTATCAATATTTGTGATTATATGTTTAAATTAGTTATTTAAGGTAAACAAATATTTGAGGATTGGGTAAAGTATCCTTGTATTTGTATAAACAAATACACGAGAGATTATAAGTAATTTTATAATAATTTATAAAAAAAATTATATGTGTACTAATACAACAGTGTCTATTAAAAATAAATGTCAAACTTGAGCTATCTGCTTATCAATTTGCCATACATGTTTAACCTCTAAAATTAAATTTACTATTTTAGTACATTCTCTAATTTAGATAGACCCTTTTCTATGTTCACTAATTATTAGGTTTATATTAAAGCGTGTTGTGAAAATTCTGAAATGTTTCAATAAAATTAGTAGTAAAACACTTGTATTGACTAGTGAAACCTACAAGTTAACTACAAATCAATATTTGTCTAACAACTAAACTTATTTGGTTTTGTAATATCTTCCACTATATATTGTACTGTTAATATAATATTACGTCTATTATTCAACAAAATCTTAGTTTTTTACATTTAAAATTTAGAACGTTGTTTCAGTTCAATAATAATGCAAGCTATATAGTATATTTTAGAAATGATGAACAAATGTTTAAGAAATATATTTTTGTTTATAATAATTAATTATGTATTTAATTCTCAACTATTGAAAAGTAGTACTTAAATAACGAAAGATAGACCTCAAATTTATACATTTGATCTACAGTAAAATTGAATAATTGTATAGAAGTGTTTTGTTTTAATATTTCAATATCCGTTCAAAAATACTGCCAAAAAGTATTTGTTTCTTTATGCTTCTTAGTACTGACACGGATATTTCTCATAACAAACACACTTTCTATAATTTGGCTGCATATATTTCTTTCCCTTTAAACTCATTAAAACTAATCAAAGAATATAATTATTTTAAATCATTTTATAAAAATAAAAACCGTTAAATCGTATTATATTATTTTTTACCAAATAGTGTTAGAAATAATTCTGAGTGCGAAGAAGATAAATAAAACTAAAAGTACATTGATTTCAAAACAGAAGGATTTCCTTCGTTTGGGAAAACAATAGAACACTGATTGCAGGGCAATCTAAAAGGAAATGGCAACTTTCCAAACTGTATCTCATTTATTTATATATATCTCTTTCTTGATGTTTTTTTGCTTGTAAATATAATTTAAAACTAAACAGTGTCTCTTTTATGTAGTAAACTTACTTACACGAATAATTGTGTATTGCTATTGTCAAAAACGGTTATATACTACTGTAGTAAACATTTGTTATTTTACAAGGTATTGGACGTAAAACTAAAACTTCTTAAATACAGGTGTAATAACTGTTAAATAACATAAATATTTGACATTCGAAAACAGAGTTTTAAAATGTTATGAGAAGAAAATGCAGTTGACTAAAGGAAACGTTTTTGAAAAGATGTCAAAAGCAAACTTTATACTTGACAGATATTTTCAGGACAAATACTGTTTATTCGAAAAAATCTTAATTTCTCTGATGTTTTTCATTTAAATCTTATGTTATTTTTACTCTATAGTATTTCAGTTATTATAAACTACTATAACTATTCGTCAAAACTATAACGGAATCTTGTATACAATAATAATGGCTTATTTTATAAAAGATTTATTTTATTATCTACTAACAGCAAACGTCTGCTTTGCCCTCAGATATGAATATTTATATCAATTGAATAACAGGTAAATACTGTAATATATCTTTTCTTTTCTAATTAACTTAACTTTAAAAGTGAAAGAAAAACAATTTTATGTAGGAAGAATAAAAGAAATCAATGATTATTTATTACTATGTAACAATGCAATTTAATGAAAATACCCACGGCATAATAGCTCATTTAACATGAAAAGTCTTATTCTCGGGGCTGGTATCCGTGGGCAACGATATTCAATCAAATATTAATAATAATTAAAAAGTTTTGAAAATGTTCTGTTATAGTCTGGCGAGTTTTATGTTAATGTAACGCTGAAATATTATTAGTAATGTCATGCCACACTTTAGATTATCTTCAACAATTTCTTTTTTTCTTCTATCGAGGTTTTCTCCTTACATATTAATCATGATTTTCTATTTCGGTTGGGTCTCTTTTAGTCTGTAACATTAACGGTCTGTGGTCTCTCCGCAAATTTGTTTTTACAATTTCTTTTTGTTTTTTTTTTTAGTGAGATTCTTCTAAATAATTCCCTATTGTCCCATTCAGGCCTACATATTTGGCTTTCTGGGCGTTAAAAGAACTAAAAATTACACTATAAATACCGTTAATTTTTTATAATTCCAGAAACTAACAATATTTTAAACGATTTATCGTGTAAAATATTTAAAATAATAATATTTTTTGTACTCAATTTTTAACCTTTGATTGCAATTTGACATACACAGTAGCAATTATTAAGTTGTGATTATTTTATATTTGTCTCATAGTAAATAATAAACTTTTTTTTAGAAACGATTTTTTTAAACACATTGTAGCTTGACACGAAAATGTAATACTCATGTTTTAAGACGACTTTTCATACGTTTATATTAGTTAATTTTCATTTTAGTTTTTCTGCAGAGCTATTTACGAGATAATTACTAACCTATGGAAATAGTAACACAAGTCAAGTTTAGAACCAAATTATTATGAATGAGAATTTATAATTAAACAATGAGAAAAGTAAATATAAACATTAGGTAAATGACATCGGAGCTAAAAGAGTAACTTTCAAAGCTATAAATTAGTGTAGTACATAAAAGTGATCAAATTAATCGTGAAAGTGAAAACCTTTCTGGAATTATAATCCGGTGTCCAAATCATCAAATCTTGACAAATTTGCACCAAACGTGTCAATTAGGCCTGTGTAGATACACGAAAAAAATGTTTAGAACAAATTTGAAAAACAATCCCCTTTTTGAAAAAAAAATAACGGCTCTAACAATTTTAATAAAATTTTTCTTATTTGTACCCCTAATGTACCCGCCATATGCAAAAAACTGCATGTTTTTAAAAACTCTCGTTTAGGTAATAATAATAATATTTATTGTTACTCTCCTACTTTAATGAATCCCCCTCCTACTTTAATAAAATTGTGAAGTCACAGTGAATCTGTTTAATAATTTAAATATGTTTGTGAGAAAGTATGTGCCAGTTTCTGGTTCCGTTTATTTGTTTTTAATGTAGTAACTGCAAATAACAGAACTATATAAAATAGTTTTTATTTTTTTTTAAATACAACATTTTCAAGCGCATTTCCACGTTTCAGTGTAGTAAAATAATTACGTTAAAACTATTTAAATTCACTGTACAATATTATGATTATTGTACAAGTAGTAAGTGTTATATTAAATCTGTTCACAAGACAATTTAATTTAATATTTTAGTGTTAAACAAATTTATTCGTTAAAGTTTCCGTTTCTTCTTTTAAGTTAATAAACTCGAACCATGTCTAGCAAGAATTAAACAAATTAAGTATAATGCTGATATTTGAAAAGTACCTTATAGCTCAACATATGTAGGAACTTATTTTAGGTAAAATAAGAAACACAAAGGCAGTTAATACAAGACTGCTTATTACTCCTAATGGTATGTCAGTTTATTTTTGTACGGAGTATCATAATTTTTATGCCAACGTACTCATACTTTCAAATCAATTATAAACAGAAAAGAGAAGGATCTTATCAAAATGATAAAATGTATTGTTCAATTCACGTTGCAAATTGAATTTGAAACCAACTCGCGTTATTTAGACACCTTCTTTGGAACCTCTTTGTCTTAAGTCGACTCTGCAAAGCGATGTGTGCTGTACGCCGTGCTTGAAGACGTATAACCTTGTGATGGGAAATATGATTCGTGGTTACTGGTAGTCCTTACCATAGTGGTTGGTTGACTTGGGTGTGTTATAAGTCACAGCTAAAGAATTACCACAAAAATCAAGCAATAAAAAATAAAAACATTATTTCAATAAATTGAAAATGTAGTATGAAGGGAAACAAACATTTCTTTGCTGTATTTTTCCAATGCAACCAGAACATCAACAAACACTATTCGTAGACTTAACGTATTTCAAAATTTGGCTTCCGAGTTATTATAAAATATCTGAAGCTAAACAATCAAAATTCAAAGCACAAAGATAATGTTTCATCGCAACACATAATATCGCTTATTATTGTTCCCTCCTCCAGGTGCAGATCTTATTTAAACATAAAGACCAACTTTATTATTAAGTTGCCGTAGCATGTTGATGTTTTGTTGATGCTCTTGTTGGAATCGAAAAGTTGGTAGTAAACATTTTACAGTTTACAGGTCAACAAAATTCAAAAAAATCTTACAATTATGTTGGAATAATTAGTTAATATTTAAATACAAAAAATATAGCTTTGTAAAATGAGTTAGTCAGAAATACCTATTTAAGGTTAATAATCAGCACAAGGTGTTTTGGTAAGCAAAAGTATCATTGAAGTATTTTCTTAATTTTAGATATACTTTTACATTTGTTTAACGTTAGCACCATATTTTTATTTGATTCAAGTTTTTGAGTATTTTGTTCATACATTGGCAATGTTATGGCTCTGTTTGAATAGACCACTTCATTATAGTCTGTCGTAGTTACTTCAGTTTGGTTTACCTCTTCCGACTTAAAACAGCCACAAACGTGGACACTAATTGAAAATGTTAAGTAACAAAGATAAATATTTTTACAAAGCCTTCTTTTTATATATTTAATTTAAAACTGGAAGATGAAAAAAAAAAGTTTCTAGTAATCAATCATAATAAAATGACTAAGGCTTACCAACATGCATCTACATTAAAAAAGTATTTATTTAAAAGGAAAGCAAAATTATTTACACTTAGTTATCTATAGTAAAAGTTGTAAATTTAAACTTGAACACATGAACTATTTCTTTGCACAAATTATAAACGAGTATTAATAATAATATATTTTTACAACAAGGAAACATCCTCACTTATTTTGTGCAATACACGAAAGGAAAAACTATTATCTTATACTTTAAAAGTTAATTTGTGTTTGAAATATAGAGTTTTATTTTAGTGATTCATAAAAAAACTGACATCAGGTATTAATTAATTGTTGTAAAAATTTAATCTATTTAACACAAACAAGCCTTATTGTTTATCCTATGTACAAGAACGAATGCCGACTGGAAATTGATAAATAAAGGGTTATGGTGGATAAACATAAAACTAAATATTATTATCTATTTGAAAGAAGCCAAACACAATGAGCTCTTTTTAATGAACATTCTACAAATACCAACCAATATAAAAAAATGTTCACTATTTAATTTCATTTAATTTGTACAACCTTCAAATATTTTTATTCGTAAAGGTAAACAAAATAATTATCCAATACCCTACTTGATTTAATTATTTCTCGTTGTTTTTAGAAGTTTCAGATCAGTTAAGAGTTAAATTCGCCATTTTCAAAATACAAGTTTAAAGGAAAACTTAAAAGCTGCTTTCTTTTTCCGTGTAAAAAAGCAGTTTGGGATATTATTATAGAATTCTCCTGAAATATAATAGTATATGTTTTCTTCGTGTTATTTTGCTAACGAACATTTTCATGATTGTACATTTATTTATTTATTTAAGTGATTATTAAATACATTATTAGATTTCCTGGTATTTTTTAATTATATCGAGGTTAATGATTGTCATATATATTTGGTATAGTTGCACTTTTATTGACTACAAGAATAACCATTCCTGGAATGGAAGAATGTTCCTGGAAAATTATCATTTCTGGTCTTTGTACAATTAAGGATATCAGAAGCGTAATAAACTAATTGCATTTCTTTCTTTTTTAACAGTACAAAGGAGGAAGGGTTTTAATATTATGATTAAATACAATATTTTATGATATAGTTATTATTGCAATATCGATAAAGATTTTCTAATTCATTTAATCTGGAAAGGAACAAATTAATTTGGATTTAACAATTTATTAATGTTTTCAAACAAAGAATTTATTTTTTCTGAAGCCAGTTACATAGATAGCCAGTGCTACTTCACAGCAAAGTCAAAGCTAATTACAAAATACATTTTGAAATACGAAAATTATTTTGAAACTCTATTGCAATCTAATTTATGAATTTAATTAACTTTTTAAAATATTTTTGATTTAGCTGTATACATTTTATTCATCGTTATTATTGATTGAAAAATTTGTAGAAAATAAAGACATGCACTTTTTAAATTACCTAAATGAGATTTTTTAAATAAATCTTATTGAGAGAGGAAGCTTTCAAGTGTAAATTACATCGAATTAGAATTGGTAAGATATTTAATGTAAGTTTTACGTCATAGTTTGCTTGTTATTTTTACAACTGCGACTTTTATAGCCTGCCTCGAATAAAACAATAATTAAAAGGCTAAAGCAGAATTCCTTTTAAGATAATATCGCCAAAAACATAAACTTTAATAACCAAGCCGTAAACGTTTACAACTGTCCTATAACTTTTTCGAACTCATTTATAATCAAATTAACTTTATCTATACAATCGCTTATTGATTTGGGACGATAACTAACTTTTGGGAATTCGATAACTAACTTTTGGGAATTCGA
>JAGFPH010007492.1:11862-64966 GCA_018207615.1 Philaenus spumarius | reverse complement strand
GTAGGCTCGAGTTACTCACATGTTAGTTCATTTGGTTATCCATTTTCAGTTACGAATACATGTAAAACACACTTTTTTTGAGCACTCTAGGCAGATAGCACGTCCACACTTTGCACATGGGTATTTTGTTTTTCTTTTTAGGCGTGGTGGGCATGAAGAGCATGTTTTCCTTGGCTCAAATTCAGCAAACTCTGCAACCACAGGGCCGTCTTCATGGGGAACTTGTATCCGGTTGGCAGCTCTGGGGTCATCTTGAGGAAGATGAAGGATGCGTTTCATGCATAAATTCAATTCCAGGGGAATGTGCCCCATTGTAAGTCTTCTAGTCATGTGAGGAGTTATTAGTTTCATTCCTAACATTTTTAAAAAATTCAACCTGTCCGTACGTGGGGTTCCACGAAATGCTTGGTATAGTACATAGCTGTTCACACCACAGCCAACATCAACAATTGTGTAAAAAACAACCATAGGCCATCTTCTAGTACGACGGTTGGAACTATAATTTGCTATCTTTTGGTCAAGACCATCGACCCCTCCTTTGGTGCTATTATAGAAAGCTACTATTTCAGGTTTTTCCGTATCGTGGTCATCACTAATTCTGTGATGCATGCTGGAAATCATGATTACAGCTTTCTTCTCCTTAGGCACAAACGACACCAATGTAACTTCCTCTGTGAACCCGTATATTGTTGATTGAACATCTCGATCTTCATTAGGCAAAAACTCGACAGGAATCTCTACTTTATTTTTCTTGAGAGTGCCTACGTATGTGAGCTTCTTCTTTATTAACTCGTTCACTAGCTCCATTGAGGAAAACCAATTATCTGCAGTTACATTTCTGTTAGTGCCTACTATAGGTTCCACTAGTCTTAACACAGCCTGAGTTGGCTTCCCCAGTTTTTTCTCTCTCTCACTAAGAGTTTCACCATAGCAGTTCTTTCCAACATATAGAAAAGCATTGGACAGGTAGTTTGTTCTAGCGTCTGTCATTGCCATTATCTTCAGCCCATATTTGGCTGGTTTTTTGGGCATATACATTTTAAACTTAGATTTTCCTCTAAATGCAACCAGCATCTCATCAACACAAACATATTCACCCAAACTATAACATTGTTGGCAATTTTCAATGAATTTCTCGAAGATTTCTGAAATTGCTGCACCAGGATCATTTTTTACTCTCTCTTTTCTTGTACTAGGGTCATCAAACCTAAGAGCATTTAAAAGGTAAAGAAATCTCTCCTTCGACATAGTACATCTAAAGATTTCTCTGCCGGTTCCATCTGTGGCGAAAAGGCTGTGTACAGACTCATTTCCCGATTTGAAAAGTGATGAAAACACTAGGAGACCAATCAAAGCTTTAAGTTCCAAAATATCAGTTTCCTTTACATAAGATAAGTCTTTCTTTTTGTACTTAACTTTCATATCTGCGATTTTTCTGTTTGTCCAATGAAGAATTGTTTGCAACATATCTTCAGTAAAAAGAAGATTCCATACTTCTTCAACTGTTGGGTTGTCCCCCAGTGTATGAGCAGATCTTTTTATTCCTGGCAATTTAGAAACAATGTTATGTAGCCTTGTGCGAACATTGATGTTGGGTTGTATTTTTCTCCATTTAAATGGTGGTACGTGGTGTTTCAACATTTGCTTGGTCTCCCTACCATAGAAATATTTTTGAAAACCACGTAACAAGCCTATAAACTCGTTCGATGTTGGTTCCGCTTCACCAGCTCCAGAGACAACACTTTCAATAATTTCGTCTAGATGGTTCAATGCTTCATTAGTATTGTCATCAGCGGTGACGTTTTCAAAAGGAGTTGGTTCATCCTGGACAATAGTGACGCCATCGTCTAACACATCAACTTCGTCTATTTCCAGTTCACTTTCTGAGTCATGATCACTTACTTCCGGTTCATAATGAGGATCTTCATCCGAGTCGTCACTGTCTGCAAAGTCTTCTAATTCCTCTTGAAGAGTCTCCTGTAATAATTCTTCAATTCCTGCTTCGTTACCAAATCGAACAGGTCGACGTATTGTTCTTTGAAGTGCAGCATTAGACGGACCTGCAGCTTCTAAATCTGATAGTGGAATAATACGATTTGATTTGTCTCCCATCTTGACATGAAGTATAAATAAATGTACTTATCACTAATTTATTTACAAAACACTTATTAAAAAAATATGTACATTGGCTAACGCAAAACTAAAAAACGTAAATACTATGGTTGGTCCCTGAGACCGCACAATGATAAAATAAAACTCACTCAGCAACTATGGATAGTCCCTGAGACCGCACAATGCTAAACTAAAGATCACTAAACTACTATGGAGGGTCTGTCAGACCTCGAAACGTTTATAGCGCATAAACAAAAACATAACCTAACTTTCACTTGTCGCCGTCAAGGCCAAGACTGAAGGGTACTGAAAGCGGCGGGCGCTTGGGGTGAGTGGTGGAAGGGGGGGGAGCGCGGCAAATTCTCATACTGGTCTCACAGACGTTCCATAGTACTTAAGGGTTAAATTGAAGTTCTGTTTACTTGTACTGTGCAATGTACCCATCTATTTATATTTAATACTAGAGGGCTACGCCCCCTGCTCCTTCGCTCGCAAACCCCCGCGGTGAAGCAAACGCAAACAGATTACCACTTATGAAACAAAGGTGTCAATCATGGGAAGTATAACAACTTATTTTTATTGTAAAGGGGCTGTTACCCCAGACTTCACCCATTAGACATAACTATTTAAATAGCTTGTATTATTATTTATTTTATTTCCTATAAAACACTTGCAATAAATGTGCCAAATTTTCTGTTCTCTAGTTTTAAGTATAGTAATCAAAATTTGTTTATAGGGGTTGTTACTACATTTTCACCTCTTAGCAGCACATGACAACATGTCAATCTATGATACTTTTTTATGTATCTTGTAAGAAATAAATTTACAAAAATTCAGCTCTATAGCTCTAACAATTATAATTATTGTTTTATGGGTTGTTTCAACCCTTAAATCAAAACTAATTCTAGCCTTTGTTACTTAAGTATATTGTAGCTTTTAATTGGTAAAACATTTTTTTAAATATGTTCAGTAGTTAAAGAGATTACCCCCTACATACAAACAAACAAACATACAAAATAAAATTTCAAAGTCTTTTCTTTTTTTCTCCTTTTCTTCATTTAACTATAGTTAAGTATAATATAACAACTAATTACTGTGGTTCTTAATTATGTGTAAAACTATTTCATTTGGAAAATTTAAAATAATTTATTACAGTAAGTGACACTGTATGGATTAATTAATGACGACTTTATTTGTTGGTGCAATATTAGGACTATTTATATCTCACTTCCATTTAACTCCAACAAGTAGAATTACAAATTATTTCAAAGAGTTTCATCTTTTTGAAATAACAATACAACATAGAATTAAATACAAAAAGTAATTCTTCATAAAAAATAAGCCTTCATGTATTAAAAATACTGAATCGATAACACTAATTGTATATTTAAACTTGTTGATACGTAGTAATACATAAACATTTGCAGATAATTTTTAATTAAACCCAAAGTAAGTGGGGTGATAGAGATTATAAAATTGTTTGACCAGTATGATACAGTTAGAACCTCTGAGGTTCACTCTTGACTAAATGAAACTTTCACAATTGAAGAAAAAAAGAAATGGGTGATTTTTCTTTGATGATTTGAAAAACCTTTTTACTATGGGCGCATGTCTGGACCATCAGGTCCTTTCTTGTAATTAACCTTGGATAGAGACAGGGAGAGGGGAGGGGAAGAAATATAATCAAACTAAATTCATTTGATTGATTAGTTAAATGTATTTATTTGTGGCGAAGTATTATCTTATAATGAGATAGAGAGAGAGAGTTAGAGACGGGAAGAGGAAGAGAGGTGTGGAGGACGGAGGTAGAGAAAGAGGATATATTTACAGCATTAAATAATATTTTTACTATTTGGGAAGCGCAGCAATCTTTTCCGAACTCAATAGCGATATATATTATGAATTTTAATCAAACCACAAGTCTACAGTTTTCATGTCAGTTCACACTACAAGCGTCTTGTAAGCAACAATTGATTCAAAAGAAGACCTTAAAATTAAAATACAAATACCTTATATATATTTAAAGTGGTGTGTATGTAAAGTGGCAATGCCAACGAAATATCTGTTTGAACACGTCCTGTTTTTGTTTTGAAATCATATAATTTGTTATACATGCAACACTTGTATACATTTCTTGTATTAATATAAAATGTTTACTGTTGATAAAATGATTAAATTATTACAAAAAAGACTAGCGAATATAATCTAAAATAAATACCTAAATATAATCTAAAAGGTACTCATTCATACAATAAAATTGTGTTTTATACAGGTTGAATATTTAGGTTGAATTGCTAGTTTTTAATCAAATCTAAGAATATTATTTGTTTAAATAACTTACGTTATAAAACTATTACGCGGTTGATACTTGAGTACAACGACATAATGTATGGGTATATATACTTCATGTACAAGATGTAATAATTTAATTCAATATAAGAAAGTGTGTTTCTTTACTTGTAGTTCTTGATCGAGGCTCATACTGATAATATACTTTATACATAAAATATAACTTATTTTACTTGTGCCTAATTATAGTGTAATAAACAATGTATATGTTTGTATTATTAGTAGGATGTATTATATTACAAACAATAATATTTTTAACGCATGCAACTCAAATAGTTGATTTTCCTATAATTAAAGCCATTAGAGGTGTACCAAATGTTTTGATAATTAAATTTAGATTTTAAATTAAAAAAGTTAAAAGGTTCAAAATTTTATTAGTTAGTGAAACAATGAAAATAATAGTATTTAAAAGCTAAAGCAGGCATTCTTATGTGCCCAAATAATATTTGCTAAATCTAAAGGAAACAAGATTATGACAAATTTATTTCACACATGTTTTTGTCTCTCAAAATGTTACTCCAGACAGCAAATGAAATAAACTTTTAAGTTGAGATTGAATGAAAACAGAATTGTCTAAGTTTGCAAAACGACAAGTAATTAATTAGTTATACAAGTAGAGAATAATTAGGTACCCTAAAATTTACTGCGATGTAATTTTCCATTTTTATGGTTATTTATTTAATGATGTAATTTTATGTATTTTTCATTTATTTTGAAATTATTAGCATTATTATTATTTCGTTTTGGCATTTAACGGTTAGGATTGATTTAGTTATCCTTGACTGTCTCAAATACACAACATTTTATCGTTTGTGCTTAAATGTAATGAAACAGTTAAACTTTAATTTTATCTAGAATGTTTTGGTATACCTAACTGAAAACCAATTCATTACATTTACGACAGCCAAAAAGGTTGGTGTCTGTGCCTTTAGACAAGGTGAAGTACAAGCAGGAAGTGAATACCATTAAAAACATTGCCGTTTCCAATAGATACGATAGCTTAGTCATTGACAAGCTGATTAGGAAACATAAAAATAAGACAACCATTAGTAAGACAAACAAATTTACGTTTCCACGGAATACGGATCAGCGTTAAGCCATACTTTAAAATATGTATTAGCAAAAGAGAACATCACCGTTGCTTTTAATACTTCAAATAAATTATCCTCTTTTTTTAAATTTACCAATGTTACAATGTTACTAACTGTAACGTACGGTCTCTTAATGACATCAGAAGTTAACATGAATTCATTTTCTCCCCGTTATAACCACTGAGCCTCCAACCTTGTAACTTAAATATTACAATTTAATGCACTTATATGCACAAAGAGAATAATCTTTGACAACGGGTTTTAATGAACTAACGTGATTACTAGACTGCAATATAACAGACTGTACAGACAGACGGCTGTATAGATTTAGAATCAGTTATACTCCCTTGACCTAATTAAAGTTCTAATTGGCCAACCTAATTATTAACTTATGGGTTGTCCATGACTAAACAAATGACCCCGATTCTCGGGAATACATTTAGCAGGACTAGTAATAATAAAATATGCATATAAATATAAATTGTACCACAAGTGTTAACACAAACAATCTCCATTGCGGCTTAAACTAGACTCCTCATATTTTTAGAAGCGTGTAGATTGTTGGAGGAAATTGTGACAAATATAAATAAATTTCCCTTTAAACTATTAGATTGTTCTTTAGCTTATAAAATTCTTGCTGAGTTGTACTTAAAAATAATAGACAATCACGTAATGACTTTTGAGTTTGTATATATTAATACATATATTATAACAAAGTGCAAGAACCATTTAAAACGATCCCCTTAATGTATAAAACTTAAAAAGAAAATCAGAGATTTTCATGTTGCATGTGAGAATATAAACTTCCTTGGAATAAAATAAATGTTGAGAATGTAAATCGCTTGTTAAATTTTGTATGCAAAGTAAGGTAACACCTAAAATATATAAATATAGATTAAAGTTTTTTATATGAATAGTTTATTAAAAACGATTACATTCCCAGGTGAGAATAACACGATTGGACTTAATGTAATAGAAATATTATAATAGGTTTTATATACTGCTAAGTTATAAGAGGTAATTTAACACATTGAATTATGTTTCAAAAATACACTTTAAGGGTTGAACATAAATTAGTTATCTTGCAATATTTACCGAAAGGGTTTTTTAGAAGAATAAACCTGACAAACGTGAAGTTGTATGGCGTGCAATAGGTTCAGTCCCTATGATTGGTCCGAAGGTTTTAAACAAGTAATGTTTTATTAATAATGACAAAAAATACATCACGCGTTAAACACAGTTTAGGCTAATATATATAGGCAAACCATATTGTGTTGATTAAAGGGAGGTGACAGCTTACAAACGCCGTATTATTATACAGTGCTATCATGAAAGGAAAACGTCATTTTCATCACAAATACATTTTGGTTTCTGTAAAATATGCCAACAAAATTACGCAACATCACGTTTTTTTAAATGTTAGTTTACATATTTTCGAAAATAGAAGGAATTTGGGTAATGCATTTTTTAACAAATTACTTTAGTTTTGACACCCTTAAATTAAGCCTTAACGAATGATATCCTACGTGAAAGATCATAAAATAATAATGTTTGTGAAATGTTTATTAGTTTCGAAAAATACAATAATTTCGATTTTTATTATTGGGATATATTATGCAGTTTAGCATACTTTATCATATCTTTGTCCGTTCCTTAGAAACTGTACAGTTTGCGTTTATAAAACTATATAGCTTAGCGCTATGTATGCAGTACACAATATATCTTGGGAGATGCCATAACGTGAATTTATCACACTCCATACTAATAAAATCTCATCGCAGGAAATGTGAATTGTCCTTCTTTTCTTAACAACCACAGTACAAGGATATTAAATTTATGTTGAAAGAGTTGTATTTATTTCTGCTTTTCAACAGAGTCAACTTAGCATCAATAAAGATGTAATACAAGTACTATTTAAACTCTATTATAGGTTTGAATTATATTTGTCTTTATTTAATTAGATAATTGGTTTTAATTATATCAATAATTGTGTGAAATAAAGAGTTTATATGGACTCGTAGACATTTTAAACATGTAAGAGGTACAATGTTAGGTGACAAGTAAAAAATACCCACAATCATAATAGTTTTGTATTATTAAGTACAAAATTCTATAACACTGTAGACAAACATCTTCTAAAGATAAATTATACTTATGATTGATTTATTGGATACAATTTTAATAAAAACGAACCAGTATCTTCATATTAATAACGTTTCAACTTGCGTACACGAAATACAATGCTATTACCTATGGATAAAAACTTTAGTTTACTATCTAGAGCAACCGGATACGCATATAAATAACTAATAATTTGTTATTGTGACTCAAACCATTTTGAAGTTTTTCCTTCAATTACAATTTTTACATATATATACACCATACGTGTTTCGGACCTTATCGTCAACTGTCGTGTGATGAATAATACTTAATTAAAAACATTACACAAGAACACAAATGACAGTCATCCAAATAACACTCACGCACAATAAACATAATCATTCACAACAATGTATCCGCGGTGGCGATACACAGTGCACTTTATTAATGGCAACATTAGCGTTTTTCCAATACGTCAATTTTAAAAACACAACATTAACTAACAATATTAAAGTTCATTTTAAAAACTATTAAACTAACAATTTGCATGATAACATGTTCGTTTGCCAACAAATTTAAATGCTCCTCATCTAAAAACAAAACACTTGAAATAGCATTGTTAATAATAGTTTTTTATAAGTGTATTTCTCATGTTTTGAGTTTTTAGAACAAACACAATGGATAATAAATAAATTTTATAGATTTTTTAAAGTAACATACATTTAATACTAATGATGGACACATATCACTCTGAAATCGGTATTTCTACAAAAAGAAAGTGGCCAAAGAGACCTGTATGTGGAGTAGGTAAATTTAGTAGACTAAAAAAGGAATTGTATTTTACCAAGTTTAACAATGTTCAAATTTATAGCTGTTAATCTAATTGTGTATTACTGTGACCTCGTATCTATTGCCGTATAATAATTTATTTGAATTTAGTATTGTCCATTTAGGAAATGAAATGTCACATACATAAACTATACACGTGCCTCGCAAACATAGTGCAAGATGGATTTAACTCTGAGATTTCGCAAACAATAGGTTGAGCGTTTTTGACTGAATTTGTTTATCTTTAGTTCCAATAAATCACCCACACACATTTAGGCCTGTCTAATCATAACACGATCACTTATGTGTATATTTTTGTTTGTTTGGACATTTGTCATTATTTGTTTATTCAGAAAATAGTACACGATGTTTGGATAGTATGAAACAACTATCATTATTAAGTTGATGGTTTTATACTTGAGGATAGCAAATATCCATACAAAAAATAAATATATATTAATAATCCTCAAAAATAGAAACAAATTTTAAAACAAGAATATGAATAACTTAAATAGACTACATTTCTTTTTTTTTAAATAGTACAAATTAAAATAAAATATTTACCTACATACGATTTAAAGTCGAGAAATCTTGTCATATGAATAACCGACTAAAAATGTTAAACAAATATTGAGAGATTGACCGCGGCCGTCAGAAAGCAGAAATCATGTTCACAAATTCCAGGAGCCTTGCAATTAACAAAGTGTTTTTAAAACGAGTTTGTATAAACATTTTCTATTATTTTCATAAGAAGATTGTACTTATGCAATATGGCAGATACCTCAATTTGTCTGTTATAAAAAAATATCTTTATAAACTTTGTTTTTAATTAGTTCCATAAATTTAACATTTTGTATATATTCATAAAGAAAATTAAAATATTTTTTCCCTGCTGATTTAATATCCTAAAACAAAAACCAACCTGGGGTAGCTTACGGCTTATTGAAATAAAAACTTACTAATGTATTTAAAGGGTGAATATGAATGAGTTTTCTGGGACATGTATTTTATAAATAATTTTAATAAATAAAGTCTCTCTCTTTCTTTTTGAAGTAAATTAAAAATCACTTTTAAAATTCAGCGTGTAGTTATTGTTATACAAATAAGTCATAAAATTATATAAATTTAATTTATGTATTTGTGTCATTCACAATAATTAATATTATCTTCATTCAACAATAGATGTCAATTAATTTACTGATGTTACTTTATTTGGAATGAAGACCACGTTGCATGTCGGAATCTATCGCATGATTCATAGATGTTAATAATACAAAGTGTCAACCAATAAACACATACGTTTACACTGTTTGACAAATAAATCAAAATGACATATCACTCTGATAAATTAATACTGATTAATATTTCGATGTTGCGTGTACACTTCACGAAAATCTGTAAAGATCTTTGTAATTATTCTAAACTGTCTCGCCTACATTACTTTCCTCGTAGAGGCTACCATCAAGTAAAAGTTTGCATCATTAAGTCCCAAAAAAACTGCCATTCCCTCAATAGAGGTCGTCAACAAAAAGATAAAAAAAAATAATAATACAACACAATAACACATTACACACAAGAACACAGTTGTTTTAGCAACAATATCGCCGTATGAAAATTGTGCCGGACTGTGGTTATAACCTGGTATGCACTGAGCCTTCCCTCTTACTTCTTATCTGTTGAAGTGGTCCATTACTACTTTTGCTCATTCGTGTTGGATATCGTTAGGGCAGTATCATAAATTCGATTATTATTGTTCGTAAGCTTGTCGTTGAGAACGTTGTGAAGATCCGTTTTCACACTTTTGTAGATTTCATACTCTTCCTCCGATTACATGTGTCTACTTTTCTGGCAAATGTGTAATATCTTCACATTTGTGTAGATATCTGTGTATTTCTGTGTTTTTTAAACCAGCGAAATCCGAAAGTGTTATTATTATTTTTTTAACTGCATGTTTCGTGCTTTGATATTTTTTGCCAAAACAACTATGTTCGTGTTTGTTAATGTTATTGGGTTTTTGTCGTGTTTTTAAATGTTCTATACTTTTTTGTTGACGACAACTATAGAGGGAGTGACAGCTTTGTGCTTCTCCTGGTGATACAAATTTTTAGTTTTAGAAACTGTTGTAGAATCTATGAGGTGAGTCAAATAGACTACGGGACAAAGCACTTTAGTTACACACCTCATTAGATATAAATATGCGGGCCGGTGGCTTTACTACAATAATGACGATGATCGATGTAAATGAGAAACAAAACATTTTATCAACCTTTACAGTAGCTTGTATGTGGATTTATTTCATCTGATGTTGCTCATCTACAGTGCAAACAATATTTCTAAAGGCATATGCAGTTAACTAATAGCCCAGATAAGTTATATTAATCGTATCAATTGTAAAAATTAGGAAGAGAGAACATTTTATAAGTGGTCATTATTTTATCACTATTGGAAGTAAACATCACGTTTCCAAATATTCTGAATCCAAAAACATAAGTAATTCTGTTATTTTTTAACACTGTTTGACATCAGTAGGATTAAGTTATAATGTATTCCTGGCGATTATGAGACAATTCTGACGAGATGTTATTAAAATCAAACAATTGTAAAAATGTTCCGATTATTGAACAAAGTCCCGTGGACTTTTAAGGGGACCAGGTATTCCCTATGTTGCTTATGTTATTTTAACTATTTTTCGGTAGCATTTTCTCAAAAGGTATTGCACACAGCTCTGTGAAACTTTTACTGCTTTTTTGTTTGGTATTTAGCAACAATAATTCTTATTGCTGTAAATTCATAAAACAATTTTTTATGAGTTTTTGTAATAACATGCTTTAAAAGATTGTAAAATAACTGTCAAAAGTGCTATAATTATTATTCCATGAGGAATATTGTAAATATATATATTATTTTTACTAATTACAACAACAATATTCAGTGTTGAAAATTTCATTGCGTTTGGATAAGCGGTTTACAAAATAATGGTACCAAAACATAAAACATGCAACTTAAGGGAAAACAAGCTTTAATATAGAATAACAAATTTACAAATTTAACTCTTATATGCTTGACCTTAGGGAGCTCCATATCCGTAATCAGAATTATTTGATTCTTCCTCATTTTAAATCAGTCTTTTCCTTACACTTTCTCTTGTTTGATGAGCTTTTTTCCATGTCTTACATACATTTTTTATCTTCATAAAGGCTTTTAGGCCTACTACTGAGTTTACAACACAAATGCAAAATCACTTTTTTAACACCTTACATTCTCCAACACTCCTTCAGAAATAACTGCATCAAAAGCAACATTTTTTAAAGTTCTCAGTCCAACAAAGTCGTTTATAGAATTCTAGTCAATCTTTCAATCTTTTTTCAAATCATATTATTGTAAGATTCACTTTGATTTTTGGTTTTACTATGTAATATTGTTTCAATAATGCAGGGTCAGCTATAACTTTTTATATAGGTTTTATGGCTTCCATAGCTGCTGTGGGTTGGTTGTTAGTAGATTCTGACGAGGAAATCTTTTATATAAATAAGTTATGAGAAAATAAGGTATATATAGAGTACCGATATTTGTATTCGATATTGTACACGACCTGTATAATATCGAATACAAATATCGATAGTGAGAAAGCCGAATGAAAAGGCGAATATATACGATAAATAATGTAATAAATACAATGTATTTGTTATGTATACATTCAGAAAATTCCATAGATTCATAATATTGAATAAAATAAAAACTAAAAAAACTAAAATATTTCAGTACCTGGTTCCCAAGTAGGTGGTATGCACCTGTTAAAAAGATTAAATAGAAATCTAATTACAAAAATAAATTCTTTTTGTTATAAGTCTTGCAACTATTAACAAATTTTGTAAGAAATGTTTACTTACTTGAGCCTATTTGTTAGATAAGGCAATTAATAAGATGTTAGATTACTATACAATATTGTTCCTTATTGAATCATAGTAACTAACAAACTTTATCAATATTGCCAATAATGCAAGGGGTACACGTTTAGGTTTTATTTTATTGTGTATTGTGATAATTTGATTACAAGTAAATGTATATTTTTAAATAACAAGAGTTCAGGGAGAAATTAAAACACGTAAACAAATTCAAACAAAAATTCAAACCACACACATTTAGTAAAAATGAAAGTATTTATCTCAATCAATTTTTATTTCAGAAGTATGTAATTGAAATTTGTTAGTTTTTGGCGTAAAATAAAATAAAAATTCATGCTTTTATTGAAAGTATTATAATTATGTTAACTATCTTAATTTCATTTCTGATTTAAAATACCAACGTAGATAGTTTAATATAAAAGCTGCATGAAAATTGTGTTTGGCATTGATACAATTACTGCACGCAAATGGTTTTTTAGTTTACATACAAAGTGTTCGAGATTTCCTAAAACAATATTATAGCTTATCAGAAATTACCACGGAAAGGTAAATGTCATGGGTTCAAATCCTTGTCTTGGTCCATGTTTTTTCAGTTGAAATTTAATTAGGAATTACTGTAAATTTCATTTTTCACATTGAAATATTATACATTTAAAATTGGTATTATTAATTTATACTAATTTTATCATCGTGGCTTACTATCGGGAAATTAGATTTTTCATTTTATTAAAATTATAAATTTCTAAATAAACTGTCAAATTTTCCTTAATAAGTTTTAAACCTTATATATTTCATAAATTATTCTTACACAATCTTCTCTCTCCGCACTTTTTCATTAGTTTACGTTTACAACATTAAAATTTTTTATTAAAAAGGAATCTATTGTAATTAATTTAATCTTGAAATTGTCAACCACGCAAACTTTTACAAGTTTATTCCTGCCGTAACAAGTGAGTTTGCAAAGCAAACATTTCCAACTTTACCCTTAAAATGAAAAACGACGTGAAATAAAAAAATATTCTTCATTTCAATGTTTCCAAATCGTTGTAACACGTGCACTCTTGGCCTTACTTACATTGCGTTTTTCATGTTTATTGAATTCAAATCTGGATAAACTTTGTAATAATATCTTAGACTAGAAATGTGGTGGTTTTCACTTAAAAAGAAATTTGTGTCTAAAATTTTATATTTATACAATTGCTATTGCAAGTATGGTTGGTGTTTATTAAATATTCTAAAAATTTAATGTTGGTGAGATGAGATTTTGCGATTGGTCAAATTATTGTTTATTGATATTCATTGTCACAAGTTATATTGGATTTTATGTTCAGATTATTTTAGTTCCATTTGGATTGGTTTATTTTATTCCATGTTGTGTTTCCATGTTGTCTAAATATCCACCATACAAAACAAAAACAATCTGTATTCATAATACAACGATAAATGAGTGTTTTAAAATATGATATTATGAAGAAATTAAAGGTAAACTAATTAATAGTATTCAAAAATTAAAAGTTGGACTAACAAAATTAGTTAAAGTTTAACTATTTTAACAGTTTGTTAAACTCAAAATTATTTGCATAACAATTAGTATTAGTATACTTAAAAACACAGCTGTAAATCATAAAAATATATTATTGAAAATAATTAAAACTATAATTTTAGTATTAGTGTTAGTAGTTTATTTACTAAATTATTTATCTTGCCTTAAGAGTCATAGATTTGTGTGAAAAGACATGGTTTTACCAAGTATACTCTTTATAAATTGATAGTTTAATTTATATATAATTACAGAAATAAAGATTCCCAATTTTTAATCCGTTTACAAATCTTAGTACAACTATTTTTTACAAAGGTTATAAATGGTAACATATTTTAGTATAAGTGGAAATAACTTTCATTGTGCAGGTATATTTTTAGTTAAATTTATGTTCTACGTATTATAGGCAGGGAAAGGGTTTACACTGTGAAGTAATTTATCAGCCACGGGAAACCTAAAATTATCTTTAGTCTGATAAGCTTGTGATAAGAATGATTTACACAAATATAATGGCAAGGGAATTGCAGATCATCTTGTACTAATCATTTTCAAATAGTATTTAATTTTAGGCTTTAAACTGCAATTTATATTACGATGTAGCAACACATTGTCTTATGGTTTTTGTTTGGTGAAAACCAATTTATTGCAGTCTATTTAAATTATAGTCTTATTATAATACATAAAATCTAGATTTTAAAAGTAATTAAGATGAATTAAATAGTTGAAGCTGTTCATATAAAAATATAAACATTATATTAAATAATAAAAAATATACAACAAGTTTAGGAAACTTTTATTTGTTACTAGGGGAGACGTCTGTGTGCTCCACACGCCAACCCCCAATGGAAAATTCTAAAAACATATTATATATTTTTTTAATAATAAAGGTATAGGATTAATAACAACCTCAAAACTAAGATGGTAAATAATGTTAAATGTTCAAATAAAATTATTTCGTATATTTTATAATAGCAGTTATAATACATTTTAAAAGAACTGGTTTACACAGTATGGCTGGTCCACACTTAAGCAAAAACTTAACCAAAAAGTTAGAAATACAAATAATTGTTTCATATTTTGAAATCAGCAATTAATATTGGTTACTCACTATCAATCACAGTTATTATCAATAAATAGTCCTACTATTAAATTAAAATATCTCCTATTTATTTTTAATTAGGATGCAATATAGTCTTTCCTTATTTTTAAATTACAAAACGCACGTTTTTATTATTTGTGTGTATGTTGAAACATGTATTGGTTCAGCCTAGGCCTAACTTAAGATATTATTTTGTACTAAGCTGGGCATATAAATCAATTGTTTTATCTGTTATTTTTTATTATTTGGTTGCTATGGCAATTAGTTTAAATACATTCAAGAAATATAATATTATGTGTTTTTTTTATCAGTCTAGGCCTAACCTAAAATTATGTTTAATTTATTTTACCTAATGCCTTAACGGCAACATACACACATAATTTATGTTTTTCTGCACATCTTTACACAGTACGTTTTGAATGATATAAGTTTAATTTTTCAATTTTCGTTTTTTAGTTTTTTTAATGTTGCTTATTTATTCGTAATAGACATCTGTTAAACGCTATGGGTTTAAAGCCCAACTTGATCCTGTAAATTTGTTCCGACTAAATTTACAAATATTAAAATAAAAAAACGTTTTTATCAATATGAATTCTTGCCTATGTTAAGCTAGTGTAGCTTTTTATTAAACTATTGTTATTATTATAGTCAATAAATATAGGTTATAGCGCTTACATTTTTTTTTAAATATTGAGTATGTTTTTTGTTGTTTTCATGTTTAATAGATGCTGCAGTTTTACAACAAAAGTATACAAATTATAAAAGCACGCTTGTATTCAAATTAAAGTTTATGCCACAATTTGAAAGCATGCGGTGAAGAACTTTCGGAGATAATCGATTTTGAACAAACGCACATTTACATTTTCATTTATATAGATTAATACATTCCTACAATAATATATAACATATTGTGTTGTGTGCTTAATGTTAATCATTACTTGCAATAGTACAACCAGATATTAAAACATAGCCTAACTCTGCAGGTAGATTAGCAAATATGCAAAATAAAAATATAGCAAATATACGTATTTCCATACCATTAGAATATTTATAAGGATTGGTTCTGAAATAAAACATAGCAGCTCTCTCTTGAGTATTGTTTAAATATTGAAAACGTTTTTGCTGAACCAAAATATTATAGCAGCAATCGTAGGTTTACGAGTTACCTCAACAGATGGCGTAAGTATGCTTGAAGTTCTTAATTTCGAAATATAGTTGTCCCGAAGTTTAAATAACGTAATAAAGTCTCCAAGAAATATTAACCCATATTGATTAGTTTAAAATGTGAAAGAAATTATTCAGTTATATTAAACAAAAATTTATTATTAGAACAGCATTTTAGTTTTTGTGACAGAAAAAGATTTGCATTAAATGGGTTGAAAATATAAACATTTTTAATAGTAATGCTTTTTAGGTAAAATATTTTATTGCAGACAATTTATAAAATTTTTAAATTAATTTACCAACCTTCAAATGGTCCTGAATATTTAAAACGATGAACACATTACACAAAACACTACACAACACATAAAGTACACACTCGTAATATTCACCATTAAAGGGTCGTTAATTGATTAATATAAGATGGGACAAGTACTTGCGGGTGGTCTCGAACGCGAACTGAACTGGAAAGGAACAGATAGACCGGCATTGCACTGTAGGGTTGGTTGCATAACTTGCCGGTGTATTTAAATCAAATATAACATCGAATATAGCGTTGGATTTAAACTGTATCTGATCATTAAGTATGTCTTGTGGTTGTGTTTTTAAGGCTTTGTAAACGTGGAACTGTTCCAGTGTGTCCATTTGTTTACCGTTGGCGCTTTTCCTTAGGATCTCCATGTCTTTGTTTATACCATTGGTCAAATGATTTGAGTTAATAGAATGTTCAGCGTACGTGGACGTTTGGTTAAGAGTACGTTTCGGTAAATGTTCTCTGTACCTATCTTTGAACGTTCTTCCCGTTTGACCAATGTAAAACATATCACATTCGCCACAATTAAGTTTATTATACACACCGCTGCTTTTATAGGTGTCATCATCGGTCTTGTACGATTTACGCAAAATAGATTCCAAGTTGTTGACATTTTTGTACGCTATAGAATATTGGTGTTTGTTTAGAATGTGATCTAAAGCGAATTGAAAATTCCTGCTATATTCCATGGAGACATATTTTTTATCAGGTTTGGTGTGTTTGGCCTTCGACAATGACAGAGTTGTGTCGAAACTAGTCAGACCCAGCAGAAGTAGAGGGGAAATCAACAAGACCATTTGAAGGTTGGTAAATTAATTCAAAAATTTTACAGTAACGGCCCAGGAAGTAGGAATCACAATAATGAATAATTTATAAAAATTGCGGTACGTTTTAAGGAACGATCAAAAAGAGGTAATTTTAATACATCTTCATCGGACTAACATTTAAAACTTTTAGATTACTTTTTGTTTTAATAAATTTATTTGGTATTTCAGTTTACCTTGTAACATAGTTTGTATGCATTTTGTCATCTAAGTTCAAAGTTAATTACAATCATACATAGTCGTGTATGATTTAAAACTGTTAAAGATTGACTTATTGAAATGGTTATTGTATAAATGTTTTGTTTATAAACAAATACTTTGAAACGTTAAATAATATTGTTACCATTTTACTACAGATGTGCTCTGGTGTATAGTAGTCTATGTTTATTAAATATAACAGCAGATTGAATGGAATCTGCGGCTGCTTATTGACGAAGAAGCTATTATGATTGAGATTTCTACCCAATCTGTATTGACATTTTGCTATTCGTGTCAACATTGGTTTTAGCGATGTGATGTTTACTGACTGACGTAACGTCATGTGGACAAAATAAGCTCATACTCAGAGTATTTCCTTTTCATTCCCTGTAAGTAATTTATATACGATTGATCTATTAATCGTTTTAACATTCTCTCTTCTGAGTTTTATTATACGCTCAGCCTTTTATAAGTGTTAATTCACAAGGTTAATATGTATTCAAATATTAACATAAAAACATCTGTCAACATTTTTAAGAAGTGTTTTGGTGGTCAAGCAAAAGCGAAGTAAGCAAGAAAAACTCGTAATAATAAAGAAAAATAAAATAATAATAAAAGAAAAACTCGTTAATAACTAATATTAAACCGCAATTAGTTATGTATAAAATTTTTTAGATGTAATTTATATTACAAATTCACAATATTCATTCAATCTTATGATATAAATTTTTTTTTTGTTTTTTGTATCTTAACATATATTGTTTATTTAGAGTGTATTACTTAAGGACTTGAAGGGTTGAAAAAACGGCACTTTCTTTACTGTCAGATAAATAAAAAAACGGCACTGACAGTATGGTTAGGAAATGTACTAAACTAATGTAATATTTTGTTTACGCAGACGTAAGTTAAGCAAATTTCCAAAATTAAGTTTATATGTTTTGTGGTGTCAAATAATTATCTGGTAATTTGGTCTGCTCAAAAAGGCTCTAAATAGCTGCCTACTTGTACGAAATACGTATATTATTATAATTAGTTTGCACCTCAGCCTCAAACCCTAGCTAATGAGTTGCTTTGTTCCGCTCCCTGATTAAAACCTCGAGTTGTTATAAGGTCTTGTAAAAAAACAAAATGTTCCGAATGAAACGTTATATTACATTTTTTATATATGTTACATAAATAATTCATTCTAGTAAAAAAATAAGAATCAAAAGATAGATAAAAGTCCACTCCTTGGCGGCCATTATAGTGGAACCTGTAATATTAGCTTTCCACTGTCAATCATTCTACCATAAAACCATTCATTCATATTTGGGCTTAAATAAAATGGGTCGAACCGCATCATCTACAACTACAACTTCTCCACTAAATTAAAAATGTTCAGTTCTGATGTAGGATATTTATAATATCTATAAATAACATTAGCGTTCACACGACCTTTTGAAAGGCCAAAATTAAGGGAGAATTTTCTAATCCTTGTTACTACGTGTGATGTATTTCTTTGTTGGGAAACTAATATTTTCTCTCACCCAGAAATTCCAGTTTCTTGCAAGTGAATTGCGATAAATTGGCTATTCAGCGTAAAAAGCACAATTCAGTAGACGATTACAGTTACTTCAAATATTGGAATGGAATGGTCTAACTTTGTATTGTGTTAGTTTTCTTTGCCATCGGCGAAATTTAAAGTTGAGCAGTTTCTTACAATTTAAACGCTCTGTTTCCTTTACTTTCAAGACGTTCTGAGAGAAACCGTTAAACTAACTTAACACACGCATTGCGCAGTACTGCATGCTATCCTAAGGCAACAGCATTATATTTTCGTGGCTTAGTACTTCAATTCGCAAAATACAGGGCTACGATGACTCCTGGACACCTAGTATAGTTAACTGAAATATATTGTTTGTGGAAATTGATTGTGATGGGAATGTTAAATAAAACATACATTGTTAGAATACACACACTGTTTGTAATACCACTACCAGTTTCGATCTATCCCGACCACGGATAAGTGAACTACTGACCCTCTCACATGTCTTGATTAAGTGTTGTTTGTGTTTTTTCGGTTCGTAGTTAATTTGTTATTGGTAGGGATAGATCAAAACAGGCAGTGGTGTAATAAACAGTTTGTGGATTATAAATAGCAATGATTATTTTATTTAACAATCCCATTACTTTACCTGCAAAAGCACAATTCAGTAGAGGATTACAGTTCCTTCATGGGGATTATAATTCAACTATCTACAGGAGAAATGACAAATTCATTTCTGATTGGAATTCAAACCCACAGAGTGAACAACAAGGTTCCATACTAGGCTCTTTATTATTCCTATTAATTTTAACTATATCTCACGTAATATTAATTTGAAATTGATATTATTTAAAGTTTATTACAATGTAAAAATGTAAATTATACTTTATATATCTACTTTGAAATTAAGAACATGGCAGTATAATATAATTTATAGTATCTGTTAAATCTAGGATAACAATAGTTGTAATAATTTTAATGTAAAATAACTGTTGCATTTTAATATTTACAGTGTGCCTGTTTCTATAAGAAATAAATGTGTTTGTGCAATAAACGAGTCTAATCTAATCTTCCATTAATACATTTATGGATCAAACCCAATTTTTAAACTAGTTGTCTATTTGAGACAAGTTAGTATTTAAAAAAGTTTAATCTAATTTTAGTTTGATTGTAACATTCACCATTATATACATTATCTTTTTATATTGCTCGGTATTGCTTAAATTGAGGAGAGATTTCAATGCATACTCTAAAAGTACTTTAGTCACTGTCCTGCTAACCAAAACTACGTTTTAGGTTGAATAGACCTTTAAAGTGGCAAACCATTGCAGGACCCTAACTCTAACTGTGCGTAATACAACTATTATTATTAGCATCGTAATAATTATAAAGACGTATTTATACTTATTGCAAGAAACTTTCCAAAGTTAAAATGTTGCTTAAACTTACAAGAAGTTGATATGATTGTATACATCAATCTATATGTTTATATGTATATATATAATATAATCCAAATACCACTCACTGACTCATCACGAAATCTCAAAGACCACCGAACAGATTGGAATGAAATTTGGTATGTAGCTTCCTCTAGGGCCATAGGTGCTCACTAAGTTTCAAAAAATTTTAAATTTTAGGGGGACTTTCGAGGGTTCAAAGTTACTAAAATCCTCATAAGAAATACATAGTATAATGTATGTATTGATATATTTCTTTGGTTAATATACATTTAACTTCGATTTGTCTATCCATGCAAAGCTTGATCGGGCCAGCTAGTTTAATATATAATAAGGCTTATGATTCTACAGAAAGATTGGTATAAGGACTACAAGGTTGAACTTGATACACAATACAGTATAAATAAACAGGGATTACATTATGTTTGCTCAAGTAATTTATGTATAACATTAGATTTCAATCTCGTTTTCGCTGATAATATTCTGTTGCATTGTAATTGTATTAGCTCAACAACAATTTGTTTTTTAAATAAAGTAATGTAATGTGTATTTTATATTTATTTATAAAAAACTTTATGCATATTTATTACTAAACCTTTTTAATTTGTATTAATTTCTTCAAATAATAAGTAGTTTGTATAACAACAGTGTCTTACATAAGTCAGTATTCATACCAGTAATATTACATACTATAACACATTGCATTTCCTGAGACAATACAAACAGCTGTAGTTATTTTTCTGTTTGATAAAATATAATTTCCATTGAATTTATATGGGGGATTTCAATTTAATTCACGTTCAAATGCATGAAGTGCTGACACGTACTTAAATATTCTTCATTTGCACCACGGGATTACGTTTAAATGGATGCGATGTATAGGATCAATTTCAGATTGATTGTAAAACTTGATTCGAATTCTAAATCACAAGGCAGCTGTGTAAATGACGCAAAAAAAGTTTTTTCATTTGTGTGAGTTACCTGATACTAATATTATTTCAATTAGTCTCAATATAAGCAAAACATAAAATAAAAACTATTTAAATGAAATTATTATTATACGAGCATAAATATATTGTTCTCGAAATATTTCAGTTTTGAACATCTGTAGTGTTGTTACATACTAATAATTATATTTAAACACAAAAAAATGTCCATTTATAGACATAAATAATATAAGAAAAACCCTTTACCTTTAGAAATATTTAACTAAATCAACACGATATTATAATACAACAAATAAAACACGGCTTTCTATTGAAAACGTGGATGGAAAATAACTTAAGTCTAAATCTGCTTAACTAAATTGTATCTAAACAATCAATGAAATAATTATATCTACCCCTTAAATCTCTAAAACTAAGAGATTTGCTAAATACTTGACAATTTTCATTTATTTAAAAATAATTTGTATTTTTATGGTCCTCTAGACTCCTCTAGAGATTTAATAGATTTTTTATTATATACTAGACTTTCCCTTTCTTTATGTTCTAGTTTATGAAGGGCAATTATAATTATTTGTTAATAATATTCAGTAATTTTAAATTCAACCATAAATTCTTAATTCTAGCTTTTGTAAATACCATTGCATAGGTACAAAAATGGAGAAAATGTATTGGCAGTATTAAACTTAAACATAAAACCATGTCATACAAAATACCTTTAAAATATATTTGTTACTTGAAACAGTTTATAAATACATAAAATTGTTTAACATGTTTGTAAGGTCACCATTGTAGATAGAAATAGTTCTTATTTAGTTACATAAAATAATATCAGATCATTTAATTTACTAAATATAAATTATTTTGATAATTTACTAAAGAAATATTGCTTAAATAAAAATGTATTCAATAAAGAAATACTTGCTAATACTTTATATATCCTTACAACTTCGGTTAAACGTTTCTACTAAAACATATTCGTTAGCATTTGTTTATCTTTTTATTAAATTTTTATTATTGGAAATCTTAAGTAAATAGGTTGCAATAAAATTTTAATTGCATGGTTATCTAATTTTTGTAAATATTTATTGAACGAACTATCTTTTAACTTTTTTTGCTTTTATACGAGTTTCATAGAGTCTAAAAATGTATAAACAAAGCAGTTTATATGATAATGCGAAGAAAAGAAAACAAACAGAAAAGGTAAACAAGTCGTTGTTCACAATGTTCGCAAGTACTGTGACTAAATAGCCTGGCATTAGTAAAGTAACAGAAATGCTACACACTTTTCTTTCAGCAATGTTTCTTTTAATTGTTTGTTTCCTTTTGTTTATTAAAAATAAAATGATTCAGCACATACTGATTTATATTAGTGTGAGTTCAGGTTCAAACATGAATAATATATATATATTGTACAATAATTATATTTTGTTTAAATACACGTTTCCTTCAAGCAAATAATACATATTTAGGTACACTTTTTTGGCATGGGTTTCCTTTTGAGGCAGAAAACTGAGGTTTATTAACACTTGTAATTACGTTAAACAAGTACGTTACTTCTGAAGCCAACATCATCGTGCAATGCTAGACGAATCATACATAATAATAAACAAATGGTCAATACTTAAGCCCACCTAAGTTGTTTGATATAAATAAATGTAGCATGGAGAGTATACCAATTGATTAGATTTAAAACTGTTAAATGTATTGTATCCAATAATATTGATTATAAATCTTACAACCCTATCTTTCCAGTATTTACCTTTGCTCTAGTATAGTGTGTCTGTTTTTACATATGTTTTATAGACATTTTGTTATTTTATATAACTATTTATTACGATTTACTTTTATCTACAGCCAGTAAAAAAACTAAAATAATTACTTAACCTAATAACTTATTATAAATTAAAATGAGTCCATGATTAAAATGACACAATTAATTAATACTTTAATAACAACTGGATTCGTAATCAATAGAATAAATTTGGGTTTTAACTTTAGGATAAATTATTTCCAATTTTTTTATTGTATAGTATTTTTTTGTAGCAAGTAATAATTCGTTGTGAACCTAGCAGCCAAACCCAAAACTACTAAAAAAGTTAAACAATATATTTCAATCGTAAGGCTGGTAATTTTTCTGAAAGGAAATTAGTTAGTGAATTACATTGTTTTCTCTGTACTATGGATTATTAATTAATTTAAGAGATACTTATAAATTAGGAATTTCTAAACTGTTTTACTACTATATATGTAATATTGTCTTATGCACTAAGCTCCAATACAGCTCTTCAACAAGTTTGACGTGTATAATCCGTATAAAACAAATTTAAAGCGCATTTACCAGATACTTCATTTCAAGCTAGTAAATATCGCAGTATTTTGTTCACTATCAGATATGTCAGCTGATTCCCAAGTGACTCAGAAAATACTGAACGTTGTTACATTAGGGAAATGATTTAGCTTTCCAAAGGCAAAATGCAGATTAAACGTCGTTTACTTTTAAAATATAGTGACTTTCAATGTGGTGTAAATTTGTAATTAACTTTAATTATGTTTTGTAATTTTCGTAATATGATCATAAATAATAACATTCAAAATATAAATTTAAAATGTGAATGTAGTAAAAATATTTAATATGTTGTAATTTATACAGATATAAAAAATTATTGATCTTACTTTTAGAGTTGTATTGGTATTTCAATTAATTATATATTTATATTCGTAGTCATAAGAAATGCAATGTATCTTTTTATAATGGTCCATCCTTAAATGTATAAGTGTTCTATTAAACTGTAAATCAAACACCAAATTTTATACATCGAAATTACATAATTTTTAGAGAAGTTGAAAACATGTAGCCATGTTCTAATATGGTGTCAAACTTTGTACTTTACAGGTCATTTAAAAAAATTTGTTTTTGGTGTTTTTTTGTACGACTAACCGTTTAGATGTAGGAGGGTAAAAGGTTTCAAAACGAAAAAACTGAAGTATTTTGTATGCACACGTTTTGAACAAACACGAATAAATGTTTAGTCAAACGAATAACTTTTTACAGTAACTAAACACGTATTTTGTTAGTTTTGTAAAACAATAATGAAGTAATGCTTAAGAATTGTGACACAAAACTACAATTGAAATTAGCCTATTATAAGAAAAATTAACTTGATTATCAGTTGATTCAGCTGTAGATTCCCATTGTTAAATATTAATTTTAAATATGTTTACGCTTTAATACTTTTTGAAGTTATTTGAACACATACATAGTCTTGTATGTTCACTAGAATTTAATAAAAATCTTCTATATAATGAGCATATTATTCCATGTTCACAACTTTATTTTCATATTACATAAGGTGTTTTTAAAACTTCACACCTCCAAACGGTTAGTCATATAGTCATAAAACAAAATAACCCAGAACAACAAAGTCTTAAAATGACTTGTAAAGACTAAAATACATCATATTCTTCAAGAAGTTTTTAAGATGTCCGCAATATTAGAAAATCGCTGCCATTTATAAACATTTTAACTACATATTTTGCAACTTTTAAAATAACAAGGGATATTACCTTATTTATAATTTGCTGTCAGATGTATTGTTTAAAATATACTAATTGTGGACAATTTAAACAAAACTGGCTTTTTATAAATAAAACACCGTAATGTTTATTATTATTACTATAGTGAAAATTATTTAATCTATTGCAGACTGCGTTTATTAATATGAAAGAGATACGTACATTTTTTATTTACTGGATATTTTATTTTACAAGTTATAAACCTTCAATACTGTACAATATACATCCAAGCTATGTTTACGTTGTGTTATTTGTGTACACAATTCACAATGTGGTTACTGATTTCGCTTATTTGAACGCAATAAGCTCCAACAACTTTCTATCACTATCTTTCTATCGACAGAGTGTGTGCTGATTGTGGAGGGCGACGTTTCAATGTACGGATTGATGTATGGACTTGCATTGTGTTAAACACCTTATCTAAATTAACATATCCTTATTAAAGTTACTACATTACTGCTACGTGCTTCACATTCCTTTACCTCGTTTCAACTTCAACAAACTTTAAAACTAAATTTTAATAAAGGTATAGTATTTTTTAAATTTAAGCTGTGACTATAATTAATACAAAAATTAAAAGGTCCTGTCAGAAGGTCTGGCGAAGGAAGTGTGTAAACTTCCTTAACAAAAAGCTGAACTTTGAAAAGATTTAAAATATTCTTTCAAACTCTTTGCAGTTTAATGGGTTCCCTTAAAAAATACCAAATTTTCTTGAGAAATCTTGAGTCATATAAAATATTTACTTGATAATATCAACATATCAAAGACAAAATATATCGGGTGATATAATGTATTACTAAAAATAATCTATCGTGCCCAAATCCTGACATTGAAGAAGAGAGAGAAAAAGATTAGCGTCCCAAACCCCACTCATAGTTTATTTATATGGTAACGATTATACCTTAGCTTTAAAACGGACTTGCCCGACGTCGAAAAATACTTTTTTCTCACGAATTCCTAGACCCTCACGTTAATCGAAGACACTCCCCAGGTTTTCTTATTCTTTAATATTTTTTTGTGAGGCTCGCTTAACGAAGTTTACACTTTAATAAATGTTGGGATCTATATTCTAATTTAAAACAATTAGATGGAAATTTTGAAAAAAGTATAGCAGCAGTAAATTTTAGTAACATTACAAATACTGGAAATGTATGGTGAATTTATGACAATAGGAATTTCGAGGAAAATTAAAAATGAAAGAACGTCAGACCGTTTTATAAACAACGACGAGATTTGGGATGAAACAAAATGCAATGGTAATATATTTGAAAATGTGGGTGAAAAAAATGTGGGTGGAAATACACTGAAAAAGGAAATATTTTTGGATTTCTGTGTTGTTAATTTCATGATATAACATTAGTTATAATAAAGGTTAAACGCACAACGTACTAACGCAGAACGTCTTTCATTAGCTTATCTTGGTATTTAAAATGGTTACACATTATTTTTGTTTACCTATTTATAACCATTAACTTTATTTAAAACATTTGAGGTTTTCACTACTTTCCCACCAAATTGAGGCCTTACCCTAAAATTGTTACACGTTCCAATACATAGGCAGTGAGTACACAGTTTTTACGTAATTTTTTACTTTCAAATTCCATATATATATTATGTAGTATATACAGCAGTGTATTCATCCCTGAAGGTTTTGTGTTAATTTTTCCATTGAAATGAATTACTTGTATTGCAAAATCGACAAGCCCTTAAATTATTAAACATTCGTTCCCTCCGCCATGTTAATACGTGTATGAGATAACACATTTCTATTTAGAAATCATTAAAGTTTGAATGAAACCAATGAATTCATATAAAAAATATATTATCATAAACTTATTAGAAGGTTAACTTATTTAAAAACAAAATTAAAACTCTGAGATTCTATTCATTGTTGTAACTAACTATGAAAAAATACATTATGTTGCATATAAATAAAACGAGGAACGTAATTAAAAAAAATTGCTTAAAGTAATAACTGAAACAATAAAAAATAACCTTATTCTATCTATTTACTCGGAATCTCAAGAAGAAATAAAGTAATGTATACGACTGATTCGATATGCACAATAAACCACATTATATTGACAATCAATTCACTTCTTAGAACTAAGGATATTGCAGCAGGTGTTCTAGTTACAGTTTAGAGGAAATTAACTTCTTTGGAGAAGATGGTTTGGTAACGTTCTGCATTTCAATGTAACGTAGAACAAACAGTATTACATTGTACTAACAGACTGTTCCAAATATTGAGTTTCTTACTCAAGTTATTATTGTTCGTTTTATATTTTGTAAGACACATAGTAATCATAATATATATTCTTACTAACATAAATCATATTTAATAGTTTAATATATTTACATTGCTTTAGGTATCATATTTGTTTGAACTGGAGAACTGTTTGATGAATTATACACTAGACTAACTGTGTCTTATTTCTTCATTATTTAATACGTTTAGTAAAACTTAATAAACAAACCACAAAGAAGTAGCTATACGGACTGTAACGCAAACGTCTCAAAGAAATTAACTAACGTTGTTTATTGATTAATAATAATTTTAGTGTACAAAATATAATTTCAATATATTTATTGGATTATATGTGATACTATCGCAACTTTAATAAGCGTATAGTATAAAAATGCTTTAAACATCTTTTATGCAACTTGTTAGTGAGTGGGTAGAGAAAAGCCAAATTCATAAAATTTTTAGAAAACATACAAATATACTTTTTTTTATGGAACAACTTTGGAAATTTGGTGGGTTGCTAAATTTGTTTAAATCGTTTGACCCCTCATTTTAAAGGTATTGATTAAAGACATCCAACAAACTAAACTTGAAGTCTCTAAACTAAACACTATTGAAAATTGTGGTCATTTGTTTATCAGTACTAAAATAGGTCACACGATAGGGGTCTATATTAAACAAATTTGAGAACCTCAAAAAATTTCAGTTTTGAATATAAGGGCATTACTGTCCCATACATAAAAATTACAATTTTATGCCTTATAAACGTTTTATCAATTTGGCTTTTCTCTACCCACTCACTAAACATTTACAGGGACTTTTCAGCACCTCTGTATATAAAAATGAATGTTTTTTTCTTTGACCTCTATAGACTTAAAAACTATTTTACCAATATCACTAAAAACTTTACAGTTTATTAATATCGTTGTTGACGTTTATTCACAGGAGTGTTTAGACGTTAAAATTATTAGAGTCTAAGAGATTGAAATTGGGTTGCTACCCCTATAACAATGAATATAAATTAAACTAACTTCCTACAAGCTATAAAACAAAAATTATGTATTATTATTTTTAAGGTATATACAAAAAACTATTTGCAATTTGATTACTTAAGTAAAAAGGATGAAATAGAATTACTACTCTTAAAATTAAATAATAATTAAAATACTTACTTTTTCTATATTTTCAGAAACTACTCCTCTAATTTCACTCAAATTTCTCAATTTACACATATTATTACTAGAATATTTTAGAGAACATCTGCACTACTTAACAAATACATAAACAATACAAATAAATTGTACTAAATTTCTACAAACTATAAAGCTAAAATTATTTGATATTATTCTTAATTGATGCAAAAAAAACATTTCAATTCTGTTACTTAAGTCAAAGGGATGAAATGGAATAACTACCCATAAAATTAAATCGAGCAGCAATAGCGAAGCATTGGTGGGTCCACTAGTTGTTCTATAAAGTTAATTGGTCGTATTAACTGTAATGTTGTTAATCTAGGCCTTAGAGCGTTATTTCAATTTATTAACATTGAAATTGCTCCAAAGTTATTTAATCCGATCCAATACAGTATAAAGTATTAGAATTATATATCTGGGCCTTTAAGTCTTATGTTAATTATTGAAGGACATTCAAATTTCTCCGAAGTTACTCAAACAAAACAATGCATTATACAGTATGATATATCTGGTACTTCAAGCCTTATTATAATTACAGAGTATTGGTATTGCTTCAAACTTACATAATTAAAAAAAATACGTTAAGCAGCAATATTATCATAATATATCTGAGCATTCGAGTTTTATGCTACTAATACAAGAATATTAATACTGCTCCAAAGTTACTTATTCAAAACCAAATCATTATACAATGTTATTATTGTATATCTAGGCATGCTTGTTCTGAACTATTAAGCCTTATGGGAATTCGAGAATATAGATATTGCTAGTATTATATGTAAGGGCCTTCAACCTTTATTGTAGTTTTAGAATATTGAAATTGTTTCCAAGTTACGTAATAAAAACTGATGCATTATACAGTATAACTATTATATATCTGGGCCTTCAAGCCTTATGTTGATTTAAAAAATATTTATAATGCTCCAAAGTTACTTAATTAAAAGTGATGCATTACAGAGTTACAATAGTGTGTATATACTATGCAGTACATTTTTTATATATTTTTATAACCTAACTGGATTGTTGTTGAACATAACTTACTAAGTTTGTTCCTCTGTCAGACAATCCGTATTATTATTCATTTCGACTCTTCTTATTCGGAGTTTTTCTTTAAATTTACTATTGGCTTCTTAAATACGAGTTTAAATTGAGTACATGGATACTTTCTGACATAGTTTCTTATAACATACTTGGATACATGTTTGTATCTATTGATATTTTAAACAGACCTTCGTATCTGAATAATCTTAAGCATTTATTTAACACTACGGATTATGGAATTAATTAAAAATTTAAATACACATTTAATAATCAGTTTTACTAACAAATAGCTTGGTACAATAACGTTATAATTTAAAAAACGTAGGGCAATAGTTTATAATTATAAGTATAATATGTAAACCTAAAAAGAACCTACGCTGGAACTTAAAGTTTAAAAACAAATCCCTGCAGAGTATTTAAACTCAATGAGATTTTTACTCCATTTTGAGTTAGATATATATTGTATCAAACCCTCAAATGATACGAAACTAGTAACGACTGTATTAGACACTTATTATAACTTATAAACTTATTATAGGCACTGTCAAATAAACGTTAAATTTCTTTGCTTAAAATTTGATGCTTCTTTGACAAACTAATTCGTTCACCAAACTTTGATGAATATTTGACACGTGTAAACCTTGACAAAAATCTAAAAGAAATAATAATAATAAAGTTCTGAAATATTAATATTCTGCTCATTTTTTAGGTGAACTCCTAACATCGAAATGTATGTTTTATCAATATTCGTATGTATTCATTGTGTTCATATCTTTTTATTTATAAAACGATGGCGAAATTGACATGAAATGTTGAAACTATGAAAACTTTAGTTTTATATTATGAAAAAGGAGAATCTTTGCGGAACATTCACACCAATGCCTAAAAAAGCCCTGATTCAAGGCAAACATCTTTAGAACAAATTACAAACGTTTTGCAGTCTGTAATATTTCGGTTGGGAGAAAGGTATATCCTATGTTTATGTTCTTTTTTTTGTAGAACTTTAAAGAGTCATTGTTTATGTTTACTTTATTGTAAAATTTTATTTACAAGTGCTTTAAAACTTGTTTTTTAAATCTTACAACCCGTTATACTATGAACCACGATCTTCCAGCTGTAATTCTTTGATACTAGTTTTAATAAATAATAATAATACAAAACATAACCTATCTATGTATCTAGTTGAAACCCAGCTGATTGTGTAATATATTTTCTTTCACAAAACTTTGTCAAATATTTGTACGAAGATCTTTGATAAATGTTTGATAATGAGTAATATGCCCCATATTTACAAAATATGTTTCATATAAACTTGTTAAAATATTCAGTTTATCTTCTTAATAATTAGTTATTATCATAACATTTAAGTAATTATCTATTACATAATTTGAAGTAAGTAAACTTAACACTATTATGATACACTACAAAAATAAACTTAATAATACATTTTTTTTACAAATACATTTATTTTATTTTATAAATGTCAGTCATTGTTTAATAAAGATGGTGCACATTGTTGCAAGAGTTATTTAAATTTATTCTTGTTTATGAGAAACAGTACAAACAAATTGTGTAATAATTATTTAGTTAAACGTTTTTTGGACAAGAAAATTCACTCCAAGCTCTCTTCATATCCATACAATATTCAGAAGACAAACTCTATTCGTCGTCCGCAGTACAAAGCTACAATAAAGTCATTGATGGAACTGGGACAGTGGGCGGATATTGAGTATTGTTATGTGAACAGACCCCATTAAAGAGGAAGAACTTGAACTCATTGACCCTAGAATTACAACTGTATATCCAGTAATTAGGTATTCTTTTCTGTAAGTGGCATTGATTGTGCGCAATAACAAGAGAAACTTAAGTTATATAATATTCGTAATAATGATTTTGTTTATGTTATTTGTATGGTAATATTAATAAATTTGTTAAGTTTTAAATAATTTTGCATATAATAAATCTCCAGCTGAGGTAAAAACTAAGTAAATAAGTTTTGCTTGTATAAAAAAAACAAGTCGGCCAAGTAGCAGAAAGGTTGTCGTACCTGACAACAAAGCACAGAGGAAATTGATTACAGGCAACTTTAAAAACTTCAGCTAAACTAAAAGACTCACTATATACTTACATCTTAGACTCTTGAATTGGAAGACTGTTATGCTGCCAAATTAAAAAATTAAAGTAAAAAAATCTCTGATGCAAAACGATTTTAAAAATTGTTGAACTTAATAATGCAGAACGTTTTTGCTGAACATTCTCTGACAATTTATTTGTCCTGGTCAGTTTTAGTTTATTTTATCCCAGCAAAGAACTAAAAACGTAATTTTTATTTATAATTAACTATTTCTTTTGTCAATGTTTTTTTTTTTTTTAACTTATGTTGTAAGTGATAAATAAAAACTGTAAGATTTACAAGGTTCGGTAAAATAAAACAAACGAAAAACGGAAGTGTAATATTTATTTACATTTTAGGCTATTTCTTAAATAAATTTAATCATAGAATATAATGATTTAATTTACACTTAAATAGTATTTAATTTAAACATATTGTTATAAATTAATTCATTTTCTTGAAATATTTTAAAGCAGAAGTAATTGTTGTTTATGTATTTATATTACAGCTCCGATAAAAACACATTTGCAACTAATATGATTCAAGTTCAAATTTAATATGAGTTTAGTTATTATAATAATATGTTTATGCCGATAGTATAGTTATATAAATATATAATATAGGATGATATAATAATAATAATATTAAATATTACCTGTTAGCAATCCGTCGTGTGACTTATTTGTTAGATGTGTAGCATGAGATACGTGACGCTATACGCCGACAATTGCCGGGCGCATAAACGTTTTTTTTTTATCTTAATGTTGTTTAGTATTTTTGTGTTTCTAATTTAATAACTTAACAGTGAGATTGCGATCCTGAAACGCGTCGTAAGTAACAATTACGTCTAACAAAAGACACACGTCGGATCATTAACAGCTAATATTTAATATTATTACTGCTATATTATCATTTATATATACAATTATACATATGATATTTCAAGTGACTTGAAAACCATGAACCATGTAAATACACTAATATATTCAGTGTCGCATCAAGGATTTGGCTGGGGGGGGGACTAAGTTCAGATCAGAGTTTATATATATATATTCAACAAAATCTAAATGGACGGAAGTACTTTAACTTATCACAAGTTCTGAAACATTATATATATTTTTAAAGTGAATGGTTACTGGCTTGAGTCAGAAAATAGTGCAATATAAACATTATTTCCGTCAGCACTGACGGTCTAACCAGCACCCCAACGCTCTGCCATATTAGGGTCTCTATTAGGGCGGCAAATGCGTCGAGCTATAATTCGTTCTGCAGGTCAATGGAGTTTATGTGTAGCATCTATACCTCGATAAGGAACTGAAACCCAACACATCCGATGTACACAGCGTCCATAATAGCACAGACCTTCGCGGAGCCGAATTTGTCCCATGCTCTGAGAGCATACCGGAATGGGTCGACTCTGCTCCACTCCGCGCGGTTGGGTATATATAGCCACAGGTCAAGACCAGAAATAATGTTCGGTCTCTTTTCACTGTTCTTCCATGATGATTTTTCAATTCACGGTAGTTGTGACAATAGTAGCATTAAATCTAGACTAATGACTAACTGATGGTGAGATGGAATGTGAGCGTATCTTTCCGACTTACGTCAGAACGGTGCGGGTCTGTTAGATTTAGCCACGGACCATGGTGGCTCGTCTCCGCTCGGCTCGTGTAAGTGTAGTCAAAGCTTTATACACGATTTGAAAGCACTGGGTGTGTACCCCACCTTCTAACCTTCCTCAATCACAAATCCTCATATGTGTATATTATTTGTTAGACAGGTTAACTGAATGGTATCCATTTTGGAAGGAAGGGACGAGACGTTGACAACGCCTCAAAAACGCGGTGTATAACACGGGACACGCGTTGCATCCCGTTACCAAACGTCGCCGTAGCGCTTGCAATGTCCCGTAAAACTTAGCAATTTAACGCCCGGTTTTCATCGTTATCAACGCGGTGCTATCATCGTATACCGTCAACTCATGAACCGATACACCGAGACTCACTTCACTGTTAGAAAATCATGTTTGCGTAGAGAGGGATTATATTTATTTAAAAAAGAAAGATTATTTTTCGTGATCACGTCACGAGTTTAATCATAAAAAGTAATTTTTAATTGAATATCGACTACGTATTGAACGATCGATTAGTTTAAAATAAAATCCACCATACTAAAAAGACCTTCTAGAGGGGGAGGGGGGTAGGTCCCGTTCGCCCCCCCCTGCGCCACTGAATATATATATTTATGACCATATTTGTAGAGCGGAAATAGATTTAAATTAAGATTTAGTATTAAATTGTTGGTAAAATTAATAATAATAATGACGTAATAATGTAATTACATTTATTAAAAGCATGTTTTGTTTTTACGTCAGATTGAGTACGTAATATTTTTTCTGTTTTATATTTCTGAAGAAATACAAATCAAAATATAGTGCATTGTTTTTGAATGATTTAAAAATGGCCCCGTGTTTAACAAAAACAATAGCTCCAGAATTCTACGTTTGAAGAACTAGCTAATCAACGAAAGTTTAAAATAGAACTGAAAACTTAAAAATGAATAATAATAAGCCTTGGCGAAATCTTTGAAAATTTAACAAAGCTCTCATTATGTATTTGATGCATTAGTGTTATGAAATATGAGTTTCTAAATAACATGTAAATAAATTTGTTTGACTGCTCATTAATATAAATGTGCATTCTGTGTTGTAATGTAATTAACATAAATAGCATTTATTGTTCTCTAATAGTATAGTTCTAGAATGATATAAGGAAACGTTATATTATAAGCCCGAGTTGGTAGTGAAATATAAACTGGGAAAGTAGGAGAAACATACCTACAGAGACATCTACGTTAGGATAGACAAACTGTGATTTAGAGTCTGTGAACAGCGAGTAGATGTGAGATAAAACCAAAGAAAAAAATAAATGGTAGACAAACTAATGTAGCCTATTTTAGTTCTATTGTTGTAAGTTATTAATAACCATCCACTTGCGTACATTTTTTAACAAACAATCTATACTTATAGTACTTAATGATTATTTGCAAAGTTTACAAACAATCTATACTTATCGTACTTAATGATTATTTGCACAGTTTTTATGATGTTCACATTTATTTTAATATTTAAATAAATCAGATTTTAATGAGTCTTAGAAACAAGTGTTAGGAACTTGTTTAAAGTTAAAATTTATACCTTAAACATTCATCATTTTAATTTAAATATATTTCTAAGTATACAATTAACTTATTTGTATTCTTAATTTTATTTTATAGATGCAACCTAAAATAGAAGTAGCATTTTATCTTTGATGTATGTGTAACTGAATAGAATTTATATCTTCGCACACAAACCAAGGATTATTCTTGTAATAAATATAATTTTTTTTTTAATGTAATGAAAATAAATAAATTATAATAAAATCTATTAATTTCCCCTATTGACCCAATACACGCAAATCACCCCTAGTCTATCATTCTAGTAAGAATTTAACTTTTTTTCAACAACGTGAATATTCCATTAAAAATATTTACATCGTCAAAATGATTTGTATTTCGTATTTTAAATAAATTGATTTCAAATCTTTTCTTTTTGTACTAATGCTAACAAATAAGTAGAATGTATTTACTTTAGCTTTTTTATATTTAAAGATGATAAACTAATCTCTTCTCAAGGTAATCTTATTAAAATTTTGTTTAAAACAAATTAACAAAACGCTGCGTGATAAGAAGTCATCGTTAAAGTTGGCAAAGCTTTTTAGCTAATTTGAGGAAACCAAACAGATGTTGAATTCTCTTTGCAATAACTTCAACGTTTAAAGTACGTTTAAAAGTTTTCGAAATTACATTTTGTGATTAGAAAGGTTATTTCCCAAATATAATTTTGCTAGTTGTTGTACTATAAGAAAATCAGAAGTAAAACGTGTCCTTTATTATAAGGAATAAACATTATTATGACTATTTAAGTGAAATATACCATTTAAGTATTTAAAAAGCAATGTAAACATTAATTATACCTAAGATAGATAATAATACTGAACTATAAATCAATAAACGACAGGAACAAATTAACTACATTTGAAATAAAACGGCACATGTAGTGTATACCTGGAATTGATACAATTTGTTATCAATTTTATTAAAATTAGAAGCAAGAATATAAAACCGATTTAATTTAAAGCGCTACAATAGGCTACTATGCGCCTTTTATATGGTGCAAAGAATACTGGGAGAGACACGCTTTATTGTACAATTAGTTCACCGAATAGACAAGCAAATTATGTTAATGCTGAAACTAACAGTTAAAAGTGACCAGTAAAAACTATGTTTAAAAATTTACCCTCGAAACCCCCAGTTTACGTAAACTGGCTAATAAGTTCAGGATAAAATATGCTTTTGATAAAATTAGAAATTACTTATAAATGATATTCGATTTAAGAATTTGAAAATTGTCTAAGCTGGATAATGCTTGAAAAGTTATATCATTAGCAATATTTTATAAAATGTTCAGTTCTTAGAATAAAAATGGTTTAGTAATAGGAAATAAAATTACATAAACCAAATTTAAGGTCACTGACTTGAAATTGGACACGTAAAACTTTTTCAGAATGCTTACTTTCAAAAGATTTTAATATCAATGTAACTCTTGAACTATGTTCAGATTTGAACCTACGTCTTCAAAAATCACTGGGATTTTAACAAAATTTTTTTCTTTTTATTCTATTGGTTTGATAGTGTGTATAAAAAGTGTATTTTATTTCAAACCAAGTGTTTGAACTGAATCATTTGCTTAATCAAAGTTTATTGTCCATATAACGTAGGTGTCTTGTTACATTACTTGTTTGGCAAAAAGGTCAACTAATAACTCAATAATTTAGAAAGCAATATTTAGAATATTTTTCTTCGTTTCTTTGATGTTTTAGTTGTTTACGATTTAGTTTAAATGAGTTTTTGGTATAGTTTAGTTCTTATAACTCATTTACTGAACATCTTCTAAAGTTTGTGAATTTTTCGTCAGTCTCTTTCCATGGACAATTTAATTATTGCCTTGTAATGAAATATTAAACAAATTTTAATGGAATCAAATAAATCCAAATGCAAACTCCATTATTTAATTACATATTAAAAGTTAAAAAACACACATTGGCCTTCAAATACCTTTAAATTGTACATTTTTTAACAAATCATACTTTGTTGAAACTTTGTATGATTTTATTTTATAAAGCTTACTATTTTATATTTAGTTGCTATTTCCAAGCGGTTTTTTCTGTGTTATTTGTAAATGTTTTCTCACAGTAATATTTTATAAATGACACAGAGCTTTGCATTTGTGTAGGATGAGGTGCGACGGACAAATTCAGTTTAAATAGAAATACTTATAAAAGGCATAGTTTATATTTGTGTTGTATTTTTTAACTATATTCACTCTAACTCATAAATATCTTGTATTTCTGAAGTTATTTTGTTGTCCGATTTAGGTAGAAGTTTGGTATTTACAATTTGTTTAATGTATTCTGTACTCTGAAATTTACGAAAATAATGTGGCAGTGGATTTAGTTCTGTATTTTATTCAAATCTTACTTGGAATGCAACTTCTGACTCCATGTTTATGTTTCATAATGAAAACACTTATATTCTATGATAGATAATATATATTATAAATAATTACTTATAATTATTTAATGCAGTCAACTATAGGCATATGATGCAGTATCCATCTCGATTGTTGAATATACAACGCAGATTAATGTCTATTGTCTATGTCCAAGAACAGAGAGGTTTATCTATGTTAATACAATTTATGATTTATAACATTATATCAACAGTTATTTACTGCGCTCCACCTAATGGTAAAAGTGTCAAAGTGTTCAAAATCTAACTTAAAAAAAAAACAATAAATATAACAATTTTAAACCCAAAAAAATTGTTAAATAGAATTTAAAGTTAGGTAATTAGATTGATTAATACACATTATTACAGAAAAAAAATATGGATATTATTATTTGTTACGCCAATGATAAATATAAAATTGGAACTAATTTCAATATATGTGCTTTTATTGTATTTTTAACTGACAGTCATATAACCAACAGAAATTATGGACTGTTGTTATAACATACTATAAATACTGCAATAGAAACTAATATAACCGTCTTTCCCAAAGCCAGAAAGTAAAATATGAACAGGAATTAAAAATATCATTGCAGATTAACAAACAAATAAACACACCCATGCTTTTTGTATATTTTAATTCAAACTTACATCTTGGAAGGATTGAATAAAAGGCAGTTAATTTTTCGAAAAGAAAATAATTTACATTACACAGGTTAACACTTTGATCGTAATTAATAAATAAAAATTTGATATTGCTTAAGTATAAACAAAATTAATTTTCAGCTTTCGTAAATAAAACATGTATTATAGCTTAACTAAACAAAGACAACACATTTGTGCTAGTTAAATTAAATGCATTTAGTCTAAGGTTGCTATAAATAATAATATTACACAAAGTGTTTACTTTACTACAGTTTTTATTGTGCTGTTTAAACACATTTACCTATTCATTTATTTGCTTTGAATATTTATTTATATATTCGTACTATATAAATTGAACATAAAGTAAACCTAATGAATTTTCTGTTCTTTTAACATAGGAACTGTAAAACACAAGTTTAAATTAGAACTACTGCATTTTAAAAGTTCGTATTTTAGTACGTTGCATGTTCATATAAGTGCGTATTGGTGGTTAAAGAGGAGCGGTAGTGTTTACCTTTTCAATTAACGAAATTATACAATGTTAGTTCCAGAAGATAATGTACGATTTTAATGTGTACAAATTTCATTTTTTCAATAATTTTTTGGATAGTATAGCAAAATATCAAAGTAACTCTTAGTGGTTAGCAATCGTTTAAAGAACAACTAATAAGCCCCAGGCAGTTAAAATGAAATAAATTAGTCAGTGAAAAATATTTTAATTTACATGTATAGTCTTAGATGAAATACAAATTATACTTAGGGTAATCGTAATAAAATTAAATGATTAATAAGGACAAATTTAAGCGAGATAAAACAAATCATTATGGTTGACAAATAAAACATGCTGACAACGGCATAAAGCTAAACAAATGTTTTGAATTTTTGCGACAATACATACAAAACCGTTGATCTTTGTCTATGTCAACAGCTTGTAGCGGACTAAATAATTTGACTCCGCCAATGTAACAACTGCAAAACGAGTAGAATATTTTAATAAAATAGCGTTTATTTACAACATGAATAAAGGTTAACTAAATCATTTAAAATAGGATATGAGACTTTGTAAATTGTTATTTGTAATGATAACTTATAACATATATTTAATTTGTTATCATATGTTTTTAAAATATATATTTTTTTTATTGTGTTATTTCTGAGTAATATAGGTACATATATAACCGATTTCAATTGCAATCAAGTTACATAATGGCAATCAGTATATTAATAAACTATTGTAATGTACAGATTAAACGCATAATTAGTCGCAATGTAATAAGAAAGCAATGGATATGTTAGAGCTTCGTTTCATTACATTAATCAAGGTCTGAATAAACAATGTAACTTTATCAGGGTAGTGGCTGGACATTATACCGGTAATTTATACATGGTGTAGAAAAAGTCTGGAAATGGTTTAATATTTCGTATATAAAGACAATTTGAAGGTAGATGTGATTAAAGAACCTAATCTATGTAAACATACTATTTTATTAAGATTAAAAAAAAAATCCTCCATCTTGGATTCGCCATTTGGAACGTAACTTAGTTTTTTTAAATGGGAATGTAGTCTTGTGATACAACATTTCGATATGGAATTTCAAGAGAAAGCCAACGTTGAAACTTGCACATCCATATCTTTAACAGATAAAAAATGGAGGCTAAAAAACAACGAAACCGTGTTTTCCGATTTTGTCCCATTTTGCTGTACATTTTTTTTTTATACTAATTATTATTCATTTTGGATTTAGAATTAAATAAGCTTTCAAACCATATGACACACAACGATATTTGGAAGTAATTAAACAATTTTAGTTACAGCCATTTTTCTTTTTTCAAAATAGATTTTGAGTGGTTCTACTACTCTTCCATGTACCGAATGTACTATAAAACAGTTTTGAGTTACTAATACCAATACTATTTTTAGTTTATTTGTAGTTATTAATTTATGTATTAAAATTTAAAATTATTTCGCACTAACAAAATTTCATAAAACGTTTTCCAAGTGAAATTATCACTGTTATTACTACAGATAATATCACTCAAAACCAAACAGTTTCAGATAGCAAAGTAACTTCACAACCTTGTCATTGTGGTAGATCAAGGTGTCAAATTACATCGCCGCAGGTTCTATAAGTTTCCTACATCACGATGAGCTTTCTGCTTGGACGGAATTATTAAAGCGAGAAACAATTACTTTGTCTCAAGATATCTTCCATAGCTTCAGGCGTATATAAATTGCTGCTCTTTACAGCGCAGGCAACTAACTGTTCCATTCTAGGTTACACTAAACAGATTTATTTTTATAATGGATTTCAAAAGACGTTATAAACGTAGCCCTAAAGTATAATTAACATGGCATGATTTTGTGTCGAATGTATGAAGGTGTGCATTATCAAAGGTGATATATATAATCATCTGTCAATTTATCTGGAAAATAACCTTTAAATGTCTATTTTATAATAATACAATTCATACAAAATATTCACTATTTTAGTGTAAGAAATATTACACAAGCTTAGTATTGTGTAAACATAAATATCCTATTACTTTACACAGAGGTTTACAAAAGCGTATCGGATGGAAGGTTACATTCGGTTTACTAATAAATTACTTGCACTGAAGAAACAAATGAATTAGTTATTTGATTTATAATGATTTTTTGTTAAAAATAAATTAGTAACATTTAATTCAATTGATTATATTGTTTTAATAATAATTGTTTAAACATCTCATTCAATATATCTTTTATGTAGCACAAGTTCTTTTAAATTACATTTTTTTTCAAAACCTTCAGTTGTCACTATTCCGCATATTGATTAATTAAAAAAAATGCTGTGATTTACCGTCTTACAATATTCAAATTGACTGCAGGAGTAAGTACGACAGCCGTTTCGGCTGTCCATCCATTTTCAATCTTTGTAGCCTGATAATCCTTTGTCAAGTGTTAACAAAAACACTCAATCACAGTACATGGACACAGACAAAATAATAAATTAATAACCTTACATGACACATTATATATATATATATATATGAAAACAAGATTTAAAAAACATACGCCATTTGCAAAAAAAACCCTAAATCTAAATTTACGGAACACCCAAGTCAAACCGGTCATGGATATTCTTTCGTGAAAGACTCACCTAAAATATTACTCCATTGTAGAACGGGCCGATTTCTGAACTAACTTGAGCAATTTGAGATGTACAAGAATTACAATATCGACAATAATATTTTCCTTTATGGTAAACTTAATTTCGATTTCACCGCATTCTTCAATATATTGTTGGAGAATAATTAGCGTGATTCACCATCGTTAGCAGTATGTATCGAAATGTTTGGACCAACCAGTCGATGATTTTTATTTGAATTGACTCTGTTTTTTTAAACAATGTATCGTATGCAGTTATTAATGTATTATTTCGTTTGTGTTCATGTCTGTGATTTTGTGTTTTTGTTAACAATTGACAAATTATTATCAGGCTGCAAAGCTTGAAAATGGCTGAATAGCCGAAACGGTCGTCGTACTACGACAGTAAAATTTTAATATTGTAAAACGGTAAATCAGTGAATTTTCTATTTTCTGTTTAAATAAATATGTTGTTATAGTTAAAAATATAAATTCATAATTAATTGTATGCAAATTTATGGTTTATAACTCCTGTTGTTTTAAATATAGAGTGTTTACCATGATAGATATTGGATTTATTTTAAATTGGAATTCTGTTTAATTAAAAAGTATCATAACGTGTTTTTTACTAGTTAAATTAATACAGTATTCATAAAATTGTAAAGTAAATATATAAAAAACAATATTTATAAATATATTTTGGGGATGTTCTCGTAATTTATATTTAATTAGTGTCGTTAGTCATACGTAACAAAACGTACAAAATATAAACTAATTAAGTAACAAACAGACAAGGACTACCTTCATCAAATAAAACAAATCCGATAAATAACATCAAGGCTTTATTGATATTAAAAGAGAAATGTTACTTGACAAATACAAGTACCGTAGTCATGGCAACGGAAATCCTGGAAAATCCAAATATATGTATTTGGTAGTATATTCAGATATCATTCTTAATTGAATATTAAAATTTACTTTTATATGTTAAAAATTATAAGCAATTAGATGGTTGTTATTCTTTAATATCATGTTCAAACTCCACTGTAAATACAGTACAGTAACAGTTCTAAGATATTCATGTTCAAACTCCACTGTAAATACAGTACATTAAACGTTCTAAGATATTTTAAGATTTCCTGAGTTAGTCTCTATGGCATTTGTATACGTAAGGAGATATATAACTATTTAATTTTTTCAAATAGACGAACTGTTTATGTCTATGTTGTTTTAACACCGACTACTCAAAGTTTTGCATTTTCCAACTAGTAGCGATCTAATCCATAGCATGAATAAAAGACGCAAATTTAACACAAAGAAACCACAAATGTGTTGAAACAACCAGATATATACCCAAAACAATCTAAATTGTAGCTTACTGAAAGGCGATAATATTGGCTGAACAATAAAAAAATAAATCAGTTTTGTTACTAAAGCTGGTTTTAGTTACATAAAGGAAAACAGTTACAACACAATTAAAGTTGATACAAATATTTTAAATTCTAAACGGATTTGTTAAACTCTATATTATTACAATGGATTTAACCGCAACGATGGATACATTGAAGAGGCATGACACACTTGAAATGGCAAAGGAATTCCTAGAAAATCCAAAATATATGTTTGTCTAGTATATTCTGAGATATCGCTTAACTGAGGAATAAAGTTAACCAATGGATTTCTCAGTAATGGATGAATCAGAGGTCAATTTAAATAAGCACAGACTGAAAAAAAAGAAATAATTTTTGAAAGCGGTAGATATTTTTATGTAATTGCAATCAAATTTTAATTTTAAATAAAATAACACCAGATTATAGACTTTACGTATACCATAAACTCTTGAGTAAAGTTTGTTTATGTTGTATTGACCATATACAGCCCTAAAAACTACATAATAAACATAAAATAAAAAAAATATATGTATTTATACTAACGACCGTTGGTTTTTGGTGAAATTTCAATATAAATGAATGAATGAACAACTTGTTGTACTATTTAACAATTTTAATCGATTGAGCCGTGCCGACCTAGGTTTCGCCAGCTACGGCATTATCGAAGGCAACTTATAGACTGAAACTTATAGCTGGCGAAACCTAGGTCGGCACGGCTCAATCAATAAAAATTGTGAAATAGTACAAAAAGTTTTTCATTAATTCAAGAATGTATGTATTTGTTTTCACAAAGATCAAAATTTACTTAAAAAAAGTAAAACCCTATAGTCTTCTTGAAACAAATGTAGTAATTGTACTCACAACAATTTGATATGTAGGTATAAATACAAAAGCTCAGCTATCATAATAAAATAAAGACCTTCAAAGCGTTTCAACTAGAATTTTTCATCGAGCGAATATTATTTATATTTATTTGTATAGTGTTTGCGATTGTATTAGTTAAACATTACTTCTTATGTAAATATTTATTTCAACGTAAGCTTATACAATGCAGTGTTGTGTATGATTAACATTAATATTAGTTGAGTGAATATTCACTCAACCGAAAATAAAATGAAAATGTTTATTAACATCTCAAAAGCTAAAAATATCTTGGAAAAATATTACACGAGTCAGGCGACTGGAAATTTCATATTGATTATAGTAATGTGATGGGTATGTAACTAATATCAGCAACACATGAAGAAATAAACGGTACCAGAAACTGGCACATACTTTATCACAAACATATTTAAATTATTAAACAGATTCACTGTGACTTCATAATCGTAATAAATTAGGAGATGGGATACATTAAAGCAGGAGAGTAACTATAATAAATATTATTATCAGCTAGAGAGAAAACTATTCGATCGATTTCGAACAAATTTGCACCAAAAATGTCAATTAGGCAAGTACAGATGCAAGAAAAAAGGTTTTGACAAATTTTGAAAAACTACTCCCTTTTTGCCAAAATTAGTTATTGTTATTATGATTAGATAAACGAGAATGTTTAGAAAGATGCGGTTTTTTTAGTATGGTAGGGAACATTAAGAGCTACAAATAACCCAAATTTTATCAAAATCATTAGAGCCGTTTTTTTACAAAACAATAATAACAAATGTTTTGGGATTTTTGTTACCCAAAAGAGGATTGCTTTCCAAAAAAATTTAAAACCTTTTTTCATGCATCCATTTATTCCAAATTGACATGTTTGGTGCAAACTTTGTTTGAAATCGATCGAATAGTTTTCTCTCTACCTTTGTATACATACAGAGACATACAGACATACAGGCAGACATACAGACAGACACACAGACAGACATTTTGTAAAAACCACTTTTTTGGACTTATTGCGTCCTAAAACGGACATTTACACAAAAATCTCAACATCGATTTTTTTGCGATCACTATACTTTTTCTATACTATAGTATAGAAAGTGAAAAAGTAAAAATACATTTTAAAATAATAGACACAATAAGAAGATTTGTGTGCAGTGCAAATATATGTGGTGTGGATGAACATAGTATAATTTTAGTTGAAGTAAAGATTGGAATACAATAATACCATTTTTTGAAAATGTACTGCAGAGCTGAGGCGCCTGGAAGCAGAAGGGTGTAAGTGACCAAAAGGCAATTTTGAGTAAATTAACTCCAAAGTTAAACTATATTTGAAAATTCCAGTTGAAAGTTATCTGAATTTGATTGATAATATCTTGTTCTACATTTAGTTATGTACTTTTGGTACACATATTACAAAATTGTTTTAATAAATCCAGCCACAGTAATTGTATTTATTGTTGGTAATAACCATGGAAATAAAGAACAGGTACTAAGCATTGAACAAGTTGTATTTGAAAATAAAAACTGTAACTTACATTGTTTCGACAAATACTTAAAATAGAACCATTAAGTGCTAAAATGGGGAAAAAATACTCTCACTCCCAGACAAAGTCATGTTCCAAGTCTGACATTTGGACATGGTTTTCATCCTGTGGTGTATACTGGTTGATGGTTTGTGTGGCTTTTCCTACTTTTCCCTCTTCCCATGTGTGTGGTCCTTATAGAAACTGTGGTGAATCGGTGGCACAAATTCCAGAAGTGACTGCAGATTTGTATACTTTTTTCTTCGTTCTTGGCCTCTTCCTTAGAAGACGTCTTAGCTGTTATTACATTTTCAGCAGCAGTCAAATGACGTTCCTTTTCAATTTTGCTTCCTTCAATAATTTCTTCACTCTCCCCAAATGATATTTTCATTTGTAAAGTGTCACATTTGTTGCACGTATCTGTCCGTGGTGGCTTGAATCTCAGATTGTACTGGGTAACAAAGATATGTCTGTAAAAGTCTCTTTAACGGGATTTATACCCTCATTTTTGCAACAGTCAACAATATAGTTTGTACATTTTTTTTATATCTAAAGTACTTTCCAGGTACTTCGTATCTGGGTTTTTGGCTCTGGAATAGTTTCTCGTAGCCTTATGGAATGATTCATTGTGTTTCTTGACATGTTGGACTATTTCATTAGACATTTTGTTTTTTGGGACATGCTTCCCTCTATGGTCGCGTGGAGAAACACCTGTTCCCGTGATCTGTTTTTGCTTAAGGACATTGTCATACATTTTCTGAGATATGTCAAGTGTTTTAAGAAAGAATAATTTGCACACTGTCTCGCCTAAAATCTCAACACTGACACTCTTTTACCTGTATTTTTGGGCATTTTTCGTGGTTCACTTAGGTTCGCATGATTTCATGCATCCATTGATAAACGCAGTTTGTAAATCCCAGTTTTCTAGGCCCCGAAATTCCTCGAACATTTTTTCCCTGTCACATTCTGAAATAATATTGCATTGATATCGGCACCTATGATCATAAGGCTTAACTGATTTTTCACTTACTTGCTTTCCTGCAACACTTGTGTACGCTTCACCAGAATTACGCAGTACTGTATTTTTGGTTTTCCTTTTCCAGTTTTTCTCATTCCTTAAGCTCTTTCTTGTCCTTTTATTTCCTTCTTGTCCATTCTGTTCTTGAATGTCTGAAATTGACGAGTCTGAAGAAATATTCTCAATTTCTTGTTCTGGATCATAATTTTGGTCCTTATCCGCGTCATCATGTGGGTCTGAAACAAAAATGTGTATTAAATTACATATTAAACATTAATTTCAAAGCTAAAATAAAGAAATTGGCATACCTATGAAACGAGCACAAAGTTACCTAAGGTTTATAGGTTAAGTGATAGCTGCATACAACGAAAAAGTTGTTTCACAATTACTGTAAAGGCGAAATACATAAAATTCCAGTGTCAAACGAAGGTCAAATGTATACTATCAAATACTGGTTTAGTTTTATGCGAAAGAAATGTTTGGAATAAATTCGTAAATGTAATTAATAACATTGAATAGTCCTATTGTACTTAATATATAAATCATTGTACATACTGTGGATTTTGGAGGAATCTGTGTAGCAAACATACAGTTAGAAAACCAAAGACAGGTAGAAAATAGGGTAATATATATTTTTACTAACTTTAATTACCATATGGTTGAACAATCCTTGATTTGAAGTAGTTTGTATTTCCGTATCACATGACGCGTTTCGACTCTTTATTCGGTAATTTTTAAATGTACACATAAATGCTTTTCACAAACATTTAAATAACACAAATTACAACACATTTAAAATTTATACAAATACGGGCGACGCACGTTATTGAGGACCGTTCTCGAATGTGTTCGATCGTCAACTGAAGTAATGCCAGTCAGCAGATAATGGCCTCCAGTATTGGGGAGGCGGGTATTGTTTAAGTGTGTGCATCGTGAAGCGCTGGAATTGCTTCCGTGCTATTATTCATATCGAAGATGGTGTGGAAATGAAGAAGCAACTTATTATTAAGTAGACTGTCTGGATTTTGTTTTTGCATTGTATATAATATGTGAAACTCCTCTTTAGCGGTCATTAAAGAATCTTTATTGCAGTGATGTAATAATTTCAAGTTTTGGTCAATGTCTGTGAAATTATGGTTGGCGTTAATTAAATGCTCTGTGAACTTGGAAACTATTGTATTGGTGGTTGAACGTTTGGAAGATGGAATATGCTCTTTAAAGCGGGTTATAAATGTGAGTCCAGTTTGGCCTATATAAGTTTTTGGGCAATCATCACATGATAACTGGTACACGCCGCTGCTGTTATATTGGTCAGGGTCTCTTTCTCTTTTTTGTTTTAAAACTTTGGTTATGCTATTAGATGTTCTATAAGCTAGGTGGTAGCCTTGTTTGCGGAAAATGTTGTGTGCTATGTGTACCAGTTTTTTATTGAAGTCCATGGCAATAAATTTGGGTTTGGGTTGAGTGGCTTTGTTAACTTTGTTCCTCTAGTTTTTTTTTTTTTTTTTTTTTTTTTTTTTTTTTTTTTTTTTTTTTTTTATTATCTTGTCAATAATTGAGGTTTCGGAACCATTCAAGACAGCTATGTATTTTATGGTGTTAATTTCTTTCTTTAAATCTTCTGATTGCATTTGCATATTCAGCAATCTATGAACGAAGCTATTGTACGCGACTAATTTAAGCGATATGGGATGGTTTGAAGAAGCGTGAATTGTATGGTTAGTCTGGGTGGGTTTTAGTCTCTAATGCATGTTTCCGTTCTGATTTTGTGCTGGTGAGGTCCAAGAAGTTGAGTCTTTGTTCACATTCCAATTCGCTGGTGAATTTAAATTATGGTGAACGTTGAGAAAGTTCAATAACAAACTGGTATGTAGTGGATTGCCGTAACATAAACAAATGACATCACCCACATACCTAAAATAATAAATAATTTTGTTGTGGTACTTGTTGTTTTCATTCATTATGCATGTGGTCTCAACATGATTAAAAATATTTAATAAGAAAATACAAACTACTTCAATTCAAGGATTGTTCTACAGAATCGCCATAAGTTAATTAAAGTTAGTAAATTAATTAACAATCCAGTAAGGCTACAAGCATTAAACATGAGCTATGTTTATTCAAAGCATAGTGGTAGAAATAAGAACAAAGACATCTTAATCGGTATCTGAAATTATAATTGTAATTTTTTTTTACAATAATTAAGTATATGAGGTACTCGGGAAGGGGCAAAGTGCAGTAAGTAGGTTTAGGTTGGATGTATGTAAATAAAGTTGGATCAGATATTCAAGTGATGCGATGATTGTGTTTTGTGTTGGTTGTAGATAAAAAGTTACACCATTTAACATTTTTGGAAGAAGCGAAAATAAAATAAAAACGACTGGATATGGGGATGAATGGTAAGCGAATGGAGCGTAAGCATAAATTATTGGATCTGAAAATTTAAATATGCAACACAAAATTGATTGTGCAACATAATTTTGCATTATTTCAAATGACAACAATTTTTCATTGTTACAGAACGAAAATAAGTAAAGCAACAAGGGAGTTCTTATGACTACGAATGTATACTGTACAGATGTTTACAGAAGAAGAGGAGGATGTTAATGCTAGATTTATATCTTTACAAAAGCAAACCCGAGGAGTGAGAGAATATGGTAACGCAGGTTAGACGAAGGGTTAAAGCATATAATGTTAAGGTGGTATTATTTGCTGGTATATTGATTATAATCATTATACTAATGTAGCTTTCCCATTAGTTGATCTACTGCTCGAGGAAGTAAGATTTCTGTGATAAATTCAATTCTATCTAATGGGACTTAGGGGATTTAACAAGTAGTAAAAGAAGTAGACAAGGGCTAAAGAAACTAAAGCTAAGGAGTTACGATCATTGACATATTGAATATAATGTTAAACGTAGAACCTACACAATAATTTGTTATAATTATTAGGTAACATAAGCTTTGATTAATTTACTGAAAACAATTGTTTTAAATTATAAAACAGAAATAAAGAAGATATATTTTAAATGTTGGTGAAAACGTACGTGTTGAAAAAAGGTTTATATTTGCGAGACAGGATTTTTAAGAGACGCGAATGTTTGCCAAAAGTATTTAATCAAAGAGAAAACTGTTTCCTCCAGATCTCGTCTTCCCCAGAAGCAGTGTACAGTAAGACGTATTTACTTTCCACTGAACAAAAACTAAATTAACGTTTTTATGTTATGAAATTAGATTTGGAGGCAGGTTGAAAACCTTCTGAAATTTCTATTACAATAAGGTACTGTTACAGTTTTAATTATAAAAACATATTTTACAGTAGTTTCTATAAAATAGCACCACTATTATGATTTTTCTTTTATCAGCTTTTGTTATGTAAATGCAAACCATTGTGCATTGTGTTAAAATAATACAATATGCTAACAGTAATTTTGTTTCTTTTCGTGTTTTAACTTATTTCCTTTACACCAGTAGGACTAATGTAGAAAGAGGAGCAGCGTACAGCACAAGTAGAATGATAGCCAGTAAACAGATGCGAACCTAAACAACATGTATTGGAGGTTTTAATTGTAGCAGAGAAGAATTTTGCCAAAAGACTCTGCTTCCTCAATAAGTAATCATTCAACGTACAAAGAAAATTCATAATAACAGCTTGAAATAAATATTATATAAAAACTAAAGCAAATTAATAAAACAAATTACTGTGTTTAATACACTAATATTATCATAATTTTAAACATGATATACCACAATTAAGTTTGTTATCACGTTAAATAAATCCTTATATATTTTCTCAAAGGTATTTTGTTGTCGCTAAGCGATTTCTCCCTTAATTCTTCATAAAAACTAATAATTTTATTATTTTAGTATCATTGTGAACCTTATGTTCCCCGCTGTTGACAAAAAAATGGACGAACAGCTTAAAATTCATGTTTTCGATACAAAACTTGATAAAAAATTTGTATATTATACTTCATTTGGTTCATAATGAAATTAACAATCTGTTTATCTAACATGACAGCTGTTAGTTAGATTGTTTACATTCTACGTCCAAGTAAATACATTCTATTACTTTTAATACCTCTCCAATAGGACCAGCAATGCATATGCACACAATTTATGTCAAATTTTTTGATAGATTTTTACAATAATACTGCTTCTACTATAGAGTAATTCAACTGTATGAAAGTTTCACATCAATTCGATTAGAATATTGCAAACAACATAATCAGTAGCAATAACGCACTTGATTGACGTGACACCTTCCATTGTATGGGTTCCAAACATCTAACTGCTGTCAAGATAATATCTCCAGCTGTTTCCAAGAAGGTAATCACCACATATGATCTTATTAATTGAGAAACAATATCGATATTATAGAACAAGACATCAAAATTGCTTAAAGAACTCAAACAAAATGTTCGAAAGTTTTACTTCAATGCATTATACAATAAATCGAGCTATACTAATGAGCATTTTGATTTTAAAAGAGAAATGATACATGTGAAATAAACGAAAATATATTTTTACCTGCAATAGGTAATGTAACAACTACAACCAAAAGCAACACATTCAGTTGATTTACATACACTGCAATAGTAATAAAGCAAGTGTGTATGTAAAAATATTGATGCTTTCCAGTTTGTAAGTATTTTATAAACAAGTTCTTACTATTGCAATGATAATGAAAAGATTGTGATCACAAATATGCGAATAAGAAGTTAATTAAATTGATATGTACTTATTAATTTGTATTAGCTTTCACCATTTACTTTTACATTTAAAATTGTAAAAACGCCGATTTAGCGAAGCGGTTTAACTACGGAGTAAGGGACAGTGCAAATTGCTCTGAGGGTTGATTAGCATTTTGATAGTTAACATCATTTGTTATACCATATAGACATGCCGTCTACAGACTCATTTTAAAAGTATTTTCTCGTTGTGCTTGTATGGCAATGTATAAAAAAGAGTAAAAATAATAAAGAACAAACCACTCATATAACAAGTTGTGTCAGAATAGAATAAATATTTTGTTCGTATTATTGAAAAAATGTATATAATTTAAATATTGAATATGTAATGTGTTAGTAATTTAATTAGTTTGGTGGCTAAATTAAATTATTAAATAAATAAACAAGTTTAAGAAACTTATGTAACGGGAGGTGTTTAAATCGCAACAAAATCAATAATTGTTTAAGATATAAACAATAACGAACCCTGGAAATGTATGTATTTAGTTGGAAATAAGGGGACTTAATGTGGGTTTTTAAATACATTTCATAATATGGTTTTAAACATAGAAGCAGCTATGTTAATTTATTAAACTTTATACTGACTTTAAAGATAACAACAACAAAAGGTGATACACTTATGCCAATAATGATAAACCTTTTTGTACAAATTTTGGTATAATCAAACCAACTATTAATAATTTACACAGGTCCTTTATGTTGCGCTTCCTAACAATGAACAATGTTAGGACTCTATTCGTAAAACACTTAAAAGTCTTCAAAATATTGTAACGCATAAATCTTAACTAATTTATAATTGGTTATGTGAAAACACAGGGACAAAATTTGTCTAACGTTATTATTTTACAACTATGAAGAGTTTGTTATGCTAATGTTAATTTTATATACGAATATTTATTGGTGTTTTTAAGTCTGTAATATACATATTTTTTTTAATATGATTACAAATTTGCCTGCTTTAGATTATTTAGAGGTAAACTCAAAAAAATTTTTACGCAATACAGAAAATAAAATAAACCCAAATAACTAATTTAAAAACTTATTTTACAGAAGTGATATTTTTCCTCTCAAACTCAATCACAAAAGAGACAGTATTTCCTGATGCGTTGTAAATTTATTATTAAGAAATTCCATTCAGTAAAACCACCTGCTGTCCAAATTAATTTAATTAAATGATAGCGATTTTTACTGCTTTTGACAGTGGAACATAAGTTTTACTTGAATCAGGATTAGGGATAACCATTGGAATGAATTTCTCTTTTATAAATAAATATTGTTAATTTGTTAAAAACTATTGGAACAAAGATGAATATCACTGTTGTTTATTGAATATATTTATATATAAAAGGAGAGAGAACGGAATTTCGTAGCTTACTTTAAGGATATTCTAAATTAAAATATAGTAGAGGTTAACGGAAATATTAAACATACCATTTTCATAACATTTCTTATTGTATTAAAGAAACAGAACAGCATTTTCCTCTGCAAACAGAAATTCGTATGTATGTCATCGCATAGTATGATATATGAAAAGTGAACAAAATAGCCACACGTTTGTCAACAACCACAGAAGTTTAATCATATGTAAATGTTTCACACAAGGAATACAAAGTATAATATTATTATAATTCTTTATTTTTCACTACATTTACTATTATTGCTAAGTAATACTTACTAATGAAGTTAAGTACTAAAACATTAGTTAAGTTTTAAGTCATTAGTACAAATTTTAATACACCAAACACTTGGATCATTATAATAACTATACACATTATAAACCAATACATGTGCACTAATATTTTCTGTTTGGCCGACTTTATCTTTGCTAAATCATCTAGCAACTATCAAAGGAAAAATATTATAATGTTTGGCATTGCGGAGGTTCTGCTTTGTAACAAAAACAATTTAATAATTGTATTTGTTTATTAAAGCTAATGCATGGTAATGCAATAAGTCATACATGCTTGCCTGAGAAAATAGATGACTAGTCATTTTGTCTTATTTTATTTGACTTATTTCTAATATACTTTACACAGTTAATACAATCTTTTGACGTAAGTAAAACTAAGACTAAGTAGTCAGTTTAACAAGTAGTTCTTAGTGACTAAAATTCAAAAATATGTTATCAAACATAGACATATTGTAAAAATTTTCTATTCTATAACAAAAACAATTTTTTAAATTCTTTTCCATCGTCAAAACATATTGTACCATCTAATTTAAAACACTTTTAATCCCTATGTAAGAATCCAAACGAACCTTGTACACTTGTAAAATAAAAACGTATACTTAACGTAAGTAAAATTAATCTTAGTCAAGTAATAAGGCCAACCGGAAAAAAATATTTCAAACATACAATTTTGTTTTATAATACTTAGCGCGTGATCTAAAACATTTCGCTTAAAGCTGTTTCATAAATGGTCAATCTAAACATTTTGTACATTCTTAAACATAACTAAATGAACAACAAAATCATTGTGGCAGAGAATTAACAACCATATAATAAAGCATCCTGAAAAACCTATTATGATTTTCACACTTCGA
>JAGFPH010007492.1:0-11762 GCA_018207615.1 Philaenus spumarius | reverse complement strand
GAACCTGCGGCGATGTAATTTGACACCTTGATCTACCACAATGACAAAGTTGTGAAGTTACTTTGCTATCTGAAACTGTTTGGTTTTGAGTGATATTATCTGTAGTAATAACACTGATAATTTCACTTGGAAAACGTTTTATGAAATTTTGTTAGTACGAAATAATTTAAAATTTTAATACATAAATTAATTAATAACTACAAATGAACTAAAAATAGTATTGGTATTAGTAACTCAAAACTGTTTTATAGTACTTTCGGTACGTGGAAGTGTAGTAGACAGTTTCTTGCTGTAGATTAAGGGGCGAATCTGGGTTTCGTAGATCCGCACTTTCTGCGGAGCGCACTGCGGAGCCTATACTCAACAACGAGTAATAGAACGGGGCCGTTTTCCTAGACCCCTCCTTCGTCCACAGTGTGCTCAACACAACTGGACGACTCCTTTGTGAGCAGTAGGGTGTGCTTCTTGACGACTCCTTCTAAACGGTGTGCCACACAACAATATTTGGTTGAACCACTCGAAATCAATTTTGAAAAAAGAAAAAAAAAGGCTGAAACCAAAATTGTTTAAATACTTTCAAATATCGTCGTGTGGCATATTGTTTGAAAGCTTATTTAATTCTAAATCCAAAAAGAATAATAATTAGTACTAAACAAAAAAATAGTATAGAAAAATGGGGCAAAATCGGGAAACACATTTTGTTGTTTTTTGGGCTACATTTTTAATCGGTTAAAGATATGTATGCGCAAATTTCAACGTTGGTTTTCTCTTGAAATTCCACATCAAAATATTGTATCACAAGACTACATTCACATTTAAAAAAAAAGTTACGTTCAAAATGGCGAATCCAAGATGGCGGATATATTTTTTTTAATCTTAATAAAATAGTATTTATACATAGATTAGGTTCTTCAATCACATCTACCTTCAAATTTTCTTTATATACGAAATATTAAACCGTTTCCAGACCCTGTATAAATTACCGGTATAATATCCAGCCTCTACTCTGATAACTCTAATAAGTTACATTGTTTATACAGACTTTGATTAATGTAATGTAACAAAGCTCTAACATATCCATTTCTTTCTTATTACATTGCGACTAATTACGCGTTTTATATGTACATTACAGTTTATTAATAATAAACTGATCGCAATTATGTGACTTGATTGCAATTTAAATCGGTTATATATGTACCTATATTACTCAGAAATAAACCAAATTTAAAAAATATATATTTTAAAAACATATGATTTAAAATTAAATATGTTTGTTATAAGTTATCATTTCAAGCAATAATATACAAAGTCTCATATCCTAATTTAAATAGTTTAGTTAACCTTTATTCATGTTGTAAATGAACGCTATTTTATTAAAATATTCTACTCGTTTTGCAGTTGTTACATTGGCAGAGTCAAATTATTTAGTCCGCTACAAGCTGTTGACACAGACAAAGATCAACGGCTTTGTATATATTGTCGAAAAAATTCAAAACATTTGTTTAGATTTATGCCGTTGTCAGCATGTTTTATTTGTCAACCATAATAATTTGTTTTATCTCGCTTAAATTTGTCCTTATTAATCATTTAATGTTTTATTACGATTACCCTAAGACTATACATGTAAATTAAAATATTTTTCACTAACGAATTTATTTCATTTTAACTGCCTGGGGTTTATTAGTTGTTCTTTAAACGATTGCTAACCACTAAGAGTTACTTTGATATTTTGCTATACTATCCAAAAAATTATTGAAATAATGAAATTTGTACACATTAAAATCGTACATTATCTTCTGAAACTAACATTGTATAAGTTCGTTAATTGAAAAGGTAAACACTACCGCTCCTCTTAAACCACCAATACGCACATATAAGATCATGCAACGTACTAAAATACGAACTTTTAAAAAGCAGTAGTTCTAACTTAAACTTATGTTTTACAGTTCCTATGTTAACAGAACAGAAAATTCACTAGGTTTACTTTATGTTCAATTTATGTAGTACGAATATATAAATACATATTCAAAGCAAATAAATGATTAGGTAAATGTGTTTGAACAGCATAATAATAACTGAAGTAAATTAAACACTTTGTGTAATATTATTATTTATAGCAACCTTAGACTATAGCATTTAATTTGACTCGCACAAATGTTTTGTTTTTGTTTAATTAAGCTATAATACATGTTATATTTACGAAAGCTGAAAATCTATTTTGTTTATATTTAAGAAATATCAAAGTTCTCTTTATTAATTACGATCAAAGTGTTAGGCTGTGTAATTTAAATTATTTTATTTTCGAAAAATCAACTGCCTTGTATCCCATGCTTCCAAGATGTAAGTTTTGATTACAATATACAAAAATCATGGGTGTGTTTATTTGTTTGCTAATCTCCAATGACATTTTTAATTCCTGTTCGTATTTTACTCTCTGGCTTTGGGTCAGATGGTTATATTGGTTTCTATTGCCGTATTTATAGTATGCTATAACAACAGTGCATGATTTCTGTTAGTTAAAAAAGTTACAATAAAAGTACATATGTTTAAATAAATTCCAATTTTATATTTATCATTGGTTAACAGCCAAATAATAATATCCATATTTTTTTTGTTATAATGTCTATTAATCAATCTAATTGCACCTAACTTTAATTGTATTTAACAATTTTATTTTGGGTTTAAACAATTATATTTATTGTTTTTTTAAAGGAAGATTTTAAACACACTGACACGTTTACCATTAGGTGGAGCGCATTAAATAACTGTTGATATAATGTTATAAATCATAAATTGTATTAACATAAATAAACCTCTCTGTTCTTGGACATAGACAACAGACATGAATTTGGGGGAGATGGATTCTGCATCATATGCCTGTAGTTGACTGCATAAATAATTATAAGTAATTATTTATAATATATAACATCTATCATAGAATATAAGTGTTTTCATTATAAAACATAAACATAGAGTCAGAAGTTGATTTCCAAGTAAGAATCGAATAAAATACAGAACTAAATCCACTGCCACATTATCTTCGTAAATTTCAGAGTACAGAATACATTTAAAAAAATTTTAAATACCTAACATCTACCTAAATCTGACAACGAAATAAGTTCAGAAATACAAGTTATTTATGATATAGAGTGAAAATAGTTAAAAAATACCACAAATAAAAATCCTGCCTTCTATAATTTGTTTTTAAACTGAATTGCCCGTCGCACCACATCCTACACAAATGCAAAGCTCTGTGTAATTTATAGAATATTAATGTGAGAAAACATATTTTACAAACAACACAGAAAAAACGCCCTTATCTTGGAAATAGCAACTGGATATAAAATATAAGCTTGATAAAATAAATCGTACAAAGTTTCAACAAAATATGATTTGAAACTAAATGTAGTATACCTATATAAACATATATACTACAACGGACAAAACTCGTTGTAGGTCTTGAGTTTAAATTTGCAGTTAATTTTGTAAGTTTGAATAATATGGACTTGCCGGGAGTTAAAGCCAAATGTAGGTCACTAGATCAGCATGTATACGCGGGCGGTCTGTTATCGGGTAGAATTAAACTCTTGGACCCTGCCTGTCTGAAAAGGATTGGGAACTTATAAAAATTACTTAAAAGATTCCTACGGGAAGCCAAAATCCAAGATTTGAATAAAAAATAAAAATCTTCGGGAAATGCATTACGCTAACCGCGGGTGTATTTACTGCAAGATTAGATATTAAAAAATCATAAAGTTACGTAAGATACGAGCTTTCAAAGAATGAGAAAATTTTCAAAATTCCTCTAATTTAAAAAAGAAAAGGTTTTTTAGGCTTTTCTTAAAAAGGCCTAAAATAAAGGTGAAATGAGTTTTAGCGAAATTTTGTCATATAAAAAAGTTAATGGTAAATTATAAAGTTTAAAGGATAAAAAAGTAGGTTAAAAATAAAGTTTTTTAAATTCTAACTAAAACAAGTTTTAGTATTGATAAATGTAATTCATAATGTAAAAGAAAAACTAGAAAATTTATAAAAGGAAAAAGGTGATAGAATTTGCACCTTTACAGCTAATGGAAAATTTAAACTCAAACTTTTAACAATTCAAAATAGTAAATAGTATGCAAATGAAGTAGTTATGTAAAAATAATCCAGTATTTGAAATATGTTTCGGGAGTAAAGTAAAACCCTAGTTTGTGAAAAATCGTTGAAGTCCCTAACCTCACAGCAAGACAACCAGAAGCAGAAATGAGATGAAAATCCGGCTAGTAAATGAAAACCAATGGACAAGAAAAGTGGAAAAAGAAAAACCAGAAGAAGTGTAAAATTAAGACTTTTCCGGGAAAAATCGCCGCGGAAAAACGCGCGCGGGTCGTGTACGCGAACCAGGAGTCGTACGAACGTCACTCGAGTTCGTGTGGAAAGGTAACAACGAGCTGAGGAAAATGATGTCAGTTTCAGGAAAATCGGAAAAACCCTGGAAGAGTTATATGGAAAAAGGATTTCCATAGCACAAAACTGAGGGAAGCCAGATAAGAACGCAAGACAGTAGAGGGGAGGTCCAAAGACGAGACGGATGGAAGGAGAACAGGGTGACCAGTTTACGAAAAGGGGCGTACTCAAAGAAACAATAGAAACTTAATTAAAACAAAGGCTAAATCATGTTACAAATTATGAAAAAATTATAATAAAATTCAGGATGAAAAGTTACGTAGACTAGTAGTTTGAAATTGGCGAAAAAATGGATTTTAAAGCATTTTTGAAATACAGTGGTAGAAAGCTTAGGTTGGCAATGAAATAGTGCCGAAAAACCTTATATAAACGATTGCTCGGGGAAACTCGGGGGCCTTATTACTTTTTCGATGTAACATCACGCATCGAGGATTATTATTTCTGCGATGTAAGTTAACGCATCGAGAGCAGATACTTGTTTTTTATAAAATACTTTAGCGTGCTAGAAGCTGAGTATTTTCTTCGTTAAACATTAAATTTTTATAACAAGTAAGAAGATACGGCATTGCGGTTATCATCTGGGATGCAGCAATAGACACCGCATTAACTCTACAAGGACTTCAGTGGCAACTTAGTCTATACAAGTTGGCCTAACTTGGGATTTCTAGAAGAAAAACATAGCCTACAGGACAGCTGATACATGGAGTGATTCGTATAGCTTCCAGACAGGACTCCAGGACACCACCAGGCAGCCACCAGGACATGCAACTGTAGCTACGAGGGAATAGACGAACCGGGATAGCAGACACGGCATCACCACATCCATCTTTGAGAAGACATCCATCATACATCCAGACAACCCTACAGGACTCCACCTTCACCCACAAGACAACTCTATCAGCACGCAGAACATCTGTAGCTTGTAATCACTAGACAGCGCTCGCGGATTTCACCACAAACGTCGCGACGCCTGGACAAGTGTGAAAAGGTCGGTAGAAGCGTAAAATACGTTAGTCCCCATTAAATTGCCTGAAGTAAATTCAAATAAATTTATTTTAAATACTGGGTTACTTAGGATGTTAGATTAAGAAATATTTGTAATTAATTAAAGAAGTAAATACATTAAATCGTAAATTCAAATTTTCATTAAAGTATAAATTAAATTCAATTGAGTAGTAAAATATTAAAATAAACTATAATAAATTAAGAGATTAGTTCTGCCTTACAGTTTTAAAAAGTTATTATTTTAATTGAGAAGAAAGTTATTATTTGATTTCATTTGGAAAAAATTAAATACAAGAATTTTGTTTTATGTTTAAAATTAGAAAAAGGAAATTATTAAAATTTTATTTTGTTTTATAAAAGGTTATTATTTACAAAAACACCTAGTATTCAAATATCCCAATAGTTTATGAATTTTAGATTAAGAATTGATAAAGTGAAATTTCATAAAATAATTGCAAGCACAAATAAGCAATTTACAAGGTTAGTTCCAGTGTACTCACTCTTCAGAGGTTTACAAAAAGTAAAATTATTAACTTGTGTTCTTACTGAGCTAAAATTAAAAATAAATTACTGGAAGTATAAAGTAAAGTTTTTTGTCAGAATAGTCAGTGAACTGAATATTCGACACATAGTTATTTCACCTAGGCCAAACAAAGTGAGATTGCCTATAAGACTTCCAGTAGGTGGAAATAACTTATTCTCCAACGAAGAATTTTCCAAAATAGAGGATTCGTTGTAGAATTGGCGCTGCCAACGTGGGGCTCGACGCGTTGCAGTTTTGGCCAAAACAAATTATTCTACAACTTAATTCTCGAACCAGAGATCCGTTGTAGAATTGGCGTCCCGAAACGTGGGACCCGAAATATTCTAAAACGAACAATTTCAAAAACAGTCATTCGTTGTAGAATTGGCGCAGCCAACGTGGGGCTCGACTCGTTGGAGAATTGGCGCCCTTCGGTGTTGGCCGATTTCACTTGTGGTTAAAAAGTTAACCAAAAGTAAAAATAGGTCAAAGAACTAACGTAAAATTATTTGTGCTTAAAACTGTGTATGTTAGCTTTAGAATTGTGTTTAATATTAAGCCATACTACTGCTATTTCCCGTGTCTGAAATATTTCCCGGTTTCGTGTCGTATTAAGGTTTAGAGGGGGAGTGAAAATTAAACAAATAATAATAATTAACCAGTATATTAAATTTGTCGCGGTAAAATCGGAAGCTTGGGGGGCGTAGGCCTAAAAAATAGGAGTAAAATTAATTAAAAATAATTGGGAGTTTTCCGACGCGACAGATAAAAACAAATTTAAAGAATTTAAACAATTAAAACAATTAAATATAATTAAAACAAATTTTAAACAATTAAAAAGTTAATATGGCGGATAAGGCGATGAAAGAGTTCTTCGAACAATACAAAAAGGATAAAGAAGAAAGGGCGAGGAAAGATAAAGAAGAACTGGAGGCCAGGGCGAAGAAGGAAAAGGAAGAAGAGGAACGCAGGCGGAAGGAAAAATTAGAAGAACAGGAGGCCAGGCGGAAAGAAAAACAAGAAGAGTGGGAAAGGAAAGAGGAACGAAGACGGCTCAAGGATGAAAAAATCCGGGAAGAAAAGGCAGCAGAAAGGCTACAGCGAGAGAAGGAGCAAAAAGAATTATACAAAGTTATTTCTGGAAAGCTGGGAGACCTGGAACGAAGCCTGGAGGAAGAAAGCGTAAGGTGTAAGGAACAACACACCAAGGGAGAAGAGAAGATTAGGGAAATTGAAGGCGCTATCCATTTTCTGGAGGAAACCACAACCACCATAAAAGACAGCGTAGACAAAGGGTTCAGAACAATGGAAAGTCGGGTGCAGAGCGTTGAAAAGAAAATAGGAAACGTGATAAGCCAGGGAAGTGGGAGTAGGAATGTAGGAATTGTAATGCCGCGGTTTGACAGCGAAGTAAATAAAATTGAATTTTGGGGAAATAGTAAAGAGAGGCCGAAACAATTTTTAAGAGAGATAGAAGGGTTAATGGACGAGTTGAATCCTTATTTAGAAGATAGGGAGAAAATAAAATTCATAAGACGCCATCTAAAGGGATACGCACTCGAATGGTTTAATATAACAGATCGCGAAGAGATGAAGTATGCCGAGTTTAGGGAGGCTTTTTTGAGTAATTACTGGTCGCTCCAAAAACAAAAAGCGGTCAGGAATTATATAGAAAATAATAGGTATGTAGAAAGGGGAAACGCTAGCAGAACCGAATATTTCTGTATGGTAGTAAACAAAGCGCGAGATTTAGAACCCCCCCTACCTGAAGGTTTCCTTGTATTCACGGTGATGCAACATTTCAGCGAGCAAATAAGATTAGCCAGCATAGGTAAACCTAGCGAAACCATTCAAGACGCGATAGATTTCTTAAATAATGTAGACATGATAGAGGAAAATCGGCGAAGTGGACCCCAGGACGCTCAGGAAACGCAAAACAGGCAAAATTTCACACCTCGGAATAACCCACCAATCCACAGATCCTATGCTCAAAACCCAAGTAACTCTAATCACCCAAACTCCAATAAACCACGTCCTTCCAACTCAAATCCTAACCAGAAGCCGAAAAACTAAGAAATGAGGTTCTGACAAAGGATGGATTTTTTCGGAATGACAGGGCCGATGAAAAAACAAGAAAACAAAGAAATAATACTAAAAAATTAAATGCGCGTGTAAACACCGAAAATTTAGGAAATAAAAAAGTTACTCCTTGTAGTAGAATCGAACCTGAAGTAGGCGAAAAAACCGTCGAAAAGGAGCGTGAACGTCAGCCTAAACAGTTAGGTAGTTTAAATGTAAATATTAGGGAAGACTTGTTAGATAATAGGGATGAACCAGTTATAGAAGAAAAACCGTTAGAAGAAATACCCGCGATTCCAGTAGAACTTGGAACGAATGCTAGTTACATGGAAATTGACACCGGAGCCGAAGTAAGCGTTATCCAGCAAGATTACCTCGAGCAATTGAAGGCGGAAGATGTCAAAATCTTAGAATTACCGGTAGCGTGTTTGGAGATAATTGGTGCGTTAAAAGGGAAGGTGCAAAAAATCAGCAAGCAAGTCCTAATCGAAGTTAAACTGGTTGACAAAAGCGTAGATTTACAATTTTTGGTAGTAAAAGGTCTAAAATCTAGAATAATTATGGGATGTGACCTTTTATGTAGTTTACAGGCAAAAATAAACATGCAAGAAAAATTTGCAATGTTCAAAATAGGTCAGGAAAATGTTAAAATCCCGTTTATTGATAAAAAAGTTGCAATAACACGGTTGAAAGGAAAATGTTTTAATATTAATTCCCGATACTATAAAACCAATAAAAAGAGCAATTTAATTAAATCGGAGGTAATTAAATCCGACGAAATCGAGGCAACGAATACTACACTCAAAACAAATAAAGTAAATATTAAGCAAAATAGCAGGAACGAGTTAGTAAACAAAGCTGAAATCGTTAATGAACCGGAAGTAGGTGAGACAGGCATTAATGATGTAATGGGAGGGAAGTGCGGCAGCAGTCAAGACAGGAAGCCGGAGACAACAGCTAGGAAAAACAATAAGGTTAGGATACAAAACGAAGAGAGGTTGGATAAGATGATATCGAGGGAGGTGTCAGTTCAACGAAGGAAGGGGCAGAAAGCCAAACAAAATATCGTACCGAAGATGCTACCAAAAGAAGCCAAGGACGAGATTCCGCGTGATAGGGCATTAAAAAGGATTAATGTTCCAATTAATGTTAGGTATAATGGTGAAAAGATTCCAATTACCAACAAAGCGTCGCGGCGCAATCAATGTATCCATAACTGTGAATATTCTAGTAAACGTTGTAATCCAAATAAGGCGAAGTCAAGCACTACACTACACTGCAATTTTTCCGACCACTCGATGAAAAATAAAAATAATAAAAAATATAAAAACAATAAACCAACTTGTAAAGAAGTAATATCTGTAGGAGGAGCAGAAACACGTAATCAAAATCTACCGTTTAATATGCGTGGAAAAATATCGAAAGTTAGATTTAAAAACACTGCTACTTCTGATGTAAATAAGACTAAATTAAGTAGGAAACACATTAGGTTCAAAGAGAAAGTAGGCCTAATTGAAAATCAGCTGTGGGATCTTAGACAAGGAGGGGAGACGGTAACCCGAGCAAAAGGGCAAGTAGCGGTTCCAAGAAAGAAATGCAATAAGATAACTTTAACAAAGGAGTATAGTCATGGCACTATACTAACGGAACAACAAGAAGGCCTACTGCAGAAATTAATAGAAAAATATCATACAGTTTTTTCTGAATTGCCGGGACTGTGTAAAAATTGCGTTCATGAACTGAAGGTTAATGCAACAGACACCTTTGTGAATCGTAATTACCCAATTCCCATAAATAACGAAAACAGAGTAAGACAGGAAGACCAACGGAGAGTGCGAATCCAACAAATAAGGATGAATCCAGGTTTTACACAATTATTGCAGGATTGGAGAAACAGACAGATGGCAAACCCTGAATGCTTAGAAATAATACAGGATATTGTAAATAAAGTAGAATATAGAATTGAAAATAATGTATTATGTAAATTTGTAAATGGAATATTGAAAATTGTAGTACCAGAGAACACGGTGAAAGAATTTATAAAACACGTGCACGAAACGTACGGTCACGCAGGAAGAAATAAGATATATAATATGATTAAAAATAGGTGGCATTTTAAATATATGAACAATCGAATTATGGAAGAGATTAGAAAGTGCGATATTTGCCAAAGAGCGAAATACCCGAACCAATATTTAATAGGTCGAAGTAGGCCAATCATAACAAATAATACAGGCCGAGTAGTGGCGATTGATTTCTTAGGACCACTACCAAGAGGTCTAGGAAATGTACAACATATATTAGTGGTAGTGGATATTTTCTCTAAATATGTAAAACTTTATACAGTAAGAAATCCTACGACCGAGAATAGTATAGATAAAATGAGGCAGTACTTTGCAGAAGTTGGTAAACCCGAAAGTATCCTAACAGATTATGGCAAGGCGTTTACTTCAGGGAATTGGAAGGAGTGGATCCAGGAAGAAAGAGTTCGGCATGTACTAATCCCTATAAGACATCCACAAGTAAATCTGGCGGAGAGGGTGAACCGAGAAATTGTGCGAATGCTTAGAACATATTGCTACAACCGACAGGCAAATTGGAAACAATACCTAGAATATATACAGGATGTTCTAAATACAACGCCACACGACACCACAGGATACACCCCTCAGGAAATACAGTTTGGCCAGGAGGCGAGGTACGTGTGGGATGAAGTCTTCCCGAGGGAACAACCAAATCCAAGAGAAGAAACGGTGCGCGAAAAACACCAGAAGTGCCAGGCCAGGATCATAAGGGCCGGAAACCAACGAGCTGCTAAACAAAACCATGGTCGCAGATTTACAAACTTCAATGTAGGGGATTTAGTGTTAGTAACACAGAACACTAGCATTATGGCGAGTAAATTTAAAGGCGAGACCAGAAAACTGTTTCTTTTATACACAGGACCTTTCCGAATAAATGAAAGAGTAGGAAATAAAACCTATATTGTAGAAGACCGGGTTACAGGAAGAATAAAGGGAAAATACGATGTTCGAGATCTCAAACCATATATTCAATAAGTAAAGTTGTCATCCAAAAATAAATTAACACTGTAAATATTATTGTATTGAAGAAAAGGTAGGCCTAATGCATAAAGTGATTAGCCATACTGGGGAATCCCAAATGTAAATATTTTGATTGTATGTAAACACAAGCGGTGCGAGGAGGTTGTAAAGGGCAGAGAACAGATTAGCCAGGAGGGGATGTTTGAAAACAGCTGAGCGGAAACAAGATCAAGGTCAGGCAGTGGGGAGAGAGAACAGTACGCTGCAATGAATGAAGTAGGCCTAAATAAATAACTCGACTCATTGATAGATACAGGGTAAGGCCTAAGCACTTTTCGATTACACGCAAAGGCATTGCTTGTTGTTTTAAAGTAAATTGTACATACAGATCCAGGAATAAAACGTTTGAATGCAATCTACAAACAAGTCAGGAGCCTGGAATGTCCTAATACACGAGTAAGGGGTGTATAGGGGTTGCATATTACTTGGAAAAAGGGTAATTATGCGTAAAATTAGTTAGGAGAGTCTAAGTAGTTAAGATTCTGGAAGGAAGGAAGTAAGCTATAACCTAGGAATCAATTAAGGAAAGAAAACTGAAATGGAAAAATATAAAGGAGGATACTAGGGAAAAGCAAAGGAAAACTATTTAGTACACTTAAAGA
>JAGFPH010007491.1:31421-44748 GCA_018207615.1 Philaenus spumarius | reverse complement strand
AAAAGCCATTTGCATACATATTGACCATAGCTTTAAAATGACATATCGTTTATAATTTTCCTATCAAAAATGAAGGAAAATTTTGGATTTTAATTTAAAATTGGTCTTATGGAGTGTCAGCCAACATGGCCGACAGCTAGAGCCGACCCTTAAGAATGAGGGTTAGGATCATGTGATTTTATCTTAATGCTGCTTCATAACCCTCAATCAAGTTGTAAATAAAAAGGATAAAAACGGTTTAATGGTCTATTACTATCTAACACTGTGGTGCAGGATTACTGCCTGGTGCAGGCTACTACATTACTGCTTTTTTTTTCTTTCTACCTTTAGGGCTTTAGCACTCTGCTTAAATGTTCTGGCATTAAATCTCTTTTGTAAGTAATGCCACTTCAAGTAAAGAAGAAGTTAAAATTTAGAAGAATTATTTTCGTTGAAAGAAATTATTTTGTTCTCGAAATTTTAAAACAAATATTGATTGCACAAATATCACTTTACTAGTTCCCAACTACATCATACTATGCGAGTTTTTTGTTTTTAATTGTAAACGAAAACCATGATTTTTATCTAAGTAAAAAGTTATATTTAAAAATATGATATAAAATAAAATATATGATGCCTTAAGGCTCGGCAAGAGTTGACAGCATGACCCCTTAGCAGCTCGCGACAAAATGTAAATCTAGCTTACTTTTTCTATGTATCTTGTAAAAAATAAATGTACAAAATTTCAGCTCTCTAGCTTTAAGGAAAGTATAACCATTAATATTTATTCATTTTAGGATAGTGTGTGTAGCTTTTTATTAGTAAAACTATTTTTTCAACCAGTTTAATAGTTAAATAGATTACCCCCTACATACAAACAAATAAACAATCAGATTTTAACTCTTTATAATATTATTAATAATAACCCTACAGCGAAGATGGAAAATAATGTTAAATGTTCAAATCAAATTATTTCGTATATTTTATAACAGCAGTTGTAATGAAGGTTAAAAGAACCAGCAAGGCTCAGGTCTACACTTTAATAAAAACCTAACATAAAAGTTAGAAATTTAAATAATTGCGTCAAAGTTTGAAATCAGCTGTTAATGGAAATATTGAAGCAAACATGTGTTTTATCTGTTATTTGATTCAATTGATTTCTATGGAAATAAATGTAAATACATGTGATGGTTCATCAACCTAGGCCTAACCTAAGATTTTTTCCAACGAAATTTACAGATATTGAAATAAAAAAGGGTTTTATCAAAATGAATTATAGCCTATGTTACTCAGGGATAGTGTAGCTTTTTATTAGTAAAACTTTTTTTCAATCGGTTCAGTAGTTCCAGAGATTACAACCTACATACAAAAAAAAACTTTACATCTTTATAATATTAGTACAGATAACTTATATAGCTTGGTGAGATTTTTTAAATTTAAGTTCTTTCAATCAATAACTTCAGTTATGCTGCGGTTTGCTAAACTTGAACCACAACTTTTTAACATAAATACGTTTTAAGTTTGCCTTTACATGTAAAGGGCTGGTGTAGAGAGATGGTTAGGAGACTTTTCTCATGTAATTTATTGCAAAAGCTATTCCCTCTCTATTATTTCACGTTTGTCGTCCTCTTAATTAGTCCCTAATTAGTATAATTCGCACACAAAACTTTTTAAAGTAATGCTTAATTAACTATTCATACAGAGAGTGTTATTAGAGTCCGCCCAAATAGTAAAATATTTGGATCTCTTATACTGCACAATCCCATTATTACAAGCAATATATTTCAAGGGATAATATCAAACTAAAATAATACTACCATCGATCAAAGTGTACTACTTGTGGCTGACAGGCTTGAAGCAAAAACGACTGGTTGTAAAAACAATGCAAGCTTTCCTAATAAATTTTCTTCTGTAAACGCATTGTCTCACTACTTACTTTACTGTGTTGTATATAATTTTAAATAAAATTTTCTAAGGAAGCGTCAAAATAGTTAATATTCTAGGGTCAACCAGCCCTATCTATACTAATATTAAAAAGAGGTAAAATTTGTTTGTTTGTTCGTTTGTATGTAGAGGGTAATCTCTGGAACCGTTTGAAAAAATAGTTTTACTAATAAAAAGGAACACTACCCCTGAGTAATATATGTAGGCTTAACTCGTTTTGATAAAAATAATTTTAATTTGAATATTTAATTTGTAAATTTAGTCGGAATAAAATCTTAGATTAGACCTAGACCGATGACCAATACATGTATTTACATTTATTATCATAGCAACCAATTCAATAAAATAACAGATAAAACAGCTGAATGCTCTAATATTTCCATTAACAGCTGATTTCAAACTTTGAAGCAATTATTTGTGTTTATAACTTTTAGGTTAGGTTTTTATTAAAGTGTGTACCCTACCTGAGCCTTGCTGGTTCTTTCAACATTTATTATAACTGAAGTTATAAAATATACGAAATAATTAGGCCTATATTTGAACATTTAACATTATTTACCATCTTAGCTTTCTGGTTATTATGATCCTACACCTTAATTATAAAGAAAACATAACATGATTATCTGAGTAGAAGGTTCCAACGGGGTAGGCGTGCCGAGCACGCTGGAGTTTCCCCAATTGTCAGATAAAGCAGGAGTTTGGATCAAAAGCTCAGCAACACATGTTTGTTTACAATCATTACCATAGCAACCAACTTAACAAATTTTAAATCAGTTTATTACTCTTCATCATATATAGTCAACAATGTTTTTAGGTTAGATTAAAGCAAAAAAAATCAACGTAAAATGCTTAGTGTATTATGACTCAATTCAAACAGCTGTTGTTATATATCTCTATATATAAAAACGAATGCTTCGACCGATTTCACTAAAAATTTCAGAGTTTATCCATGTAACTGCCAGGAGTGTTTAGACGTTAAAAATATTAGGGTTTAAATGGGGTTGCTACCCATATACAATAAATATAAATTAAACTGACTTCCTACAAGCTATAAAACTAATTTTATGTAATATTATTTTTAAGGTACATAAAAACCTATTTGAAATTTGATTACTTAAGTCAAAGGGATGAAATGGCATAACTACCCTTAACATTAAATAGCAATCCCAACACTTGCTTTTTCTAAATTCACAAAAACTACTCAACTAATTTCACAATTTACAAATATTAGTCTGTACTAGGATTTTTAAATAACATGGTCCCTACAAACAAATATATTTAAATGGGGTAGTTACCCCTGTGCAATGAAAATAATTTATACTAAATTCTTATAAACTATAAAGCTAAAATTATACTAAATTGATATAAAAAAAACATTTTCAATTCGATTACTTAAGTCAAAGGGATGAAATGGGATAACTACCCTTAAAACTAAATCAAGCAATAGCGAAGCATTGCCGGGTCTACTAGTTATACATAAAATAGCCGATTCGGATAAAAAACTTAATCCGTCCTTACGTAATTACGATTTTCTTTTTCCATCATTGATCTCTAATTTTATTTCTTTGAATGTACGTAATAATGATATTATTTTTTAAACGTTAACCTCAAACTTAACTTCTTGTCTCCACTTCAATAATATCAAATTTTAATTATAAATTATAATTAGGTTATGTTAAATTAAAATGCTTACTTTTTTTCTAGCTGGCATAATTACCTGGGGACAAGTTATTTATTATATTACCTTAAAATAACAATAGTATGTACATAAACGTAATTGACAAGGATGTAAATATTCCCGTATCAAACAACTGTACTTCGGGAGTGGCGGTGCGGCACCTCCTCGCGCTCATTTAAAAACGATTTCATAATGATGTAATAATTTTATCACAAATCGGCGAATTGAAAAGTTTAGATCAATTCATTGGCTACAACTTTCGCGCTGAAAGTTTGTTTGTAACCCAAAAATTAAAAATATCTCGCTTAGTAACTTTTCCATGTCAGTCGGTGCTAATTCTCAAATATTTTCAATTATTAAAATTCGAAATACATGTTAAAATAAACGTTTTTTATACTGTTAGAATCGTACTTTATGTAGATTAAGAATATCTTATTTTACTGAAGCTTTTCCATCGAGTTACAACAGCGAGTTAACGCGCACATTACTGAAATATTACAAGCTGGTGTGTATCAGCATGGTGACGTCATAGGTGATCAATATTGGGTTACCGTAATAGCAAAATGGTATAGCCTTGCTGTAGAGCCCCGATCGGACGGCAAATTAAAAGTCATTGTCAGAATCGCAATGCATAAGAGACGGCAACGGAAATGAACCCATCACGTTGCAAATTACGTCCTGCATGTACTACGCTGGAGAAATATTTGCACTTTGTACATTTCACGCAAGCTCCTAAACAATCGCTAACATGTTTAACACAAGTCTAAAGTGGGGAGAAATTACGACAAAGTAAAGGACATTATATTATAGGCCACATCTAGAATTGTGTTGCTAAGTTTTTGATTAGAATTGGATGTTTTATCTGTTACAGGGCTGGAAATTAACCCCCGTATTTTGACCATTTTCTACCAGTAAAATCAATTTTTGCAATTCTTAGAGCACCTCTACTTAGTGGCTCTAGAACTCAGTATCACAAATCTTTACCTTGCTGTAATAAATAACACATGTTTTTATTTCTCTTTGTATTATAAAGGTTTGCTTTTTATTTGTTTTTATTAGGTAGTAGACTTTTACTAACTAAAGGCCATAAGAGTACACTTTCAATAGGTATAGTCAACTCTGACTAGTAAATGTCAATGAAAATTCAACGCTTTTCGCTTTCAATCAACTTTTACTGGAGCAACCAGTAAGAATCGACTTTACCTAGGCAGGGTCAACTCTTACTGGAAAATCTACTTTTCCTGTAACATATACATATACACATTATAATGGTTTCCTTGACTTGGAAGCAGACTTTGCACTTTAATAACAAACTAGTTACTACAACTGAAGAACTTAGAAATTTTACAAAACTGTGCATCACTTTTCGAAAACTATGTAGTAGTAGATATAAAATTGTATGGATATTTTGGTACTGAGCAACGTTGAACCAAAAACAGCGTATATGCGTACACGCACAACTAAAAAGTTATAAACTGGAATGAACAATGCCCCTCACACTTCAGAGTTTGTAAAATGTAGGATGCTACAGAGTGTGATAAGACAAATAAAAGATAAGAGTACATTGCGTAACGTTTGTTTTATAGCTCTCAAAGAGTCGTATATAATGCTTCCCTCAACTTTTACCCATTCCCATTTCGTACACGAGTGCCCCGTTGTCTACAAAACTTCCTTTATATCTTTTCTTAACTCATTCCTCATGAATTGAAAATATTGTTTAGATATAAAATGTCTAAACAACACTCATCAATTTCGTTATTTAAAACGATATTAATAAATAATATTGAAAATAATCTTTTCTCCCATTTCTTTTCGTGCAGTATCAGATTATATTATTAACAAGGGGAGACCCCTGCGTGCTCCGCACGCCAACCCCCGATGGAACTTTCTTAAAACACATGTTATGTTTTATTCATAAAAAAAGTATACGATTGATAATATCCTTAAAACTAAGATGGTAAATAATGTTAAAAGTTCAATTCAAATTATTTCGTATATTTTATAACAGGAGTTATAATTTTTCGTATTTTGAAATCAGCTGTTAATATTCGTTACTCACTATCAATTACCGTATATTATCAATAAATAGGCCCACTATTAAATTATAATATGTCTTAGCTATTTTTAATAAGGATGTAACATAGTTTTTTCTTATTTTTAAATTACATAACGCAAGTTTTTATTGGTTTGTGTGTGTTGAAACATGTGTTGGTTCAGTCTAGGCCTAACTTAAAACATTATTTTGTACTAAGCTTTAAATCCAACTCAACTGTTTTATCTGTTATTTTATTCAATTGGTTGTTATGGTAATGATGTAAAATACAGTGTTGGTTCATCATCAGTCCAGGCCTAACCTAAAATTATGTTCAATATTTATTTTACTTGCCTTAACGGCAACATACACACATAATTTATGTTTTTGTGCGCATATTTGCACGGTGCGTTTTGAATGATAAAAGTTACATTTATTAATTGTCGTTTTTTAGTTTTTCATAATGTTGCTTATTTATTTATTTATGGAATTACAGCTGTTAGACGCTGTGGGTTTAACGTTCAACTTGATCCTGTGAACTTGTTCCGAAAAAAATTACAAATGTTGAAATAAAAGATGTTTGTATCAATATGAATTCTAACCTATGTTACTCAGGGATAGTGTAGCTTTTTATTTAAAACTAGGGGAGACCCCTGCGTGCTCCGCACGCCAACCCCCAAAGGAACCTTCTAAAAACATATGTTATGTGTTTTTTATAATAAAAATATAGGATTAATAATAACCACAAAACTAAGATGATAAATAGTGTTAAAAGTTCAAATTAAGTTATTTCTTATATTTTATAACAGCAGTTATAATAATGGTTAAAAGAACCAGCAAGGCTCAGGTCTACACTTTAAAACCCTAATCTAAAAGCTAGAAATACCAAAATAATTGCTTTAAATTTCGAAATCAACTGTTAATGGAAATATTAAAGCAAACAGCTGTTTTACCTCTAATTTTATTCAAGTGGTTGCTATGGTAATAAATGTAAATACATGTGTTGCTTTATCATTCTAAGCCTAACCTAAGAATTTTTTCCGACTAAATTTACAAATATTGAAATAAAAAATTGTTTTTATGGAAATGTATTATAGCCTATGTTACTCAGGGATAGTGTAGCTTTTTAATAGTAAAACTATTTTTTCAATTGGTTCAGTAGTTCCAGAGATTACCCCATACATACAAACAAACAAACAAACAAACTTTACCTCTTTATAATATTAGTATAGAAGATTTCAATTGGTGCTGTAATTCCAGAGATTATCCCCTACATACAAACAAATTTTACTTCTTTATAATTTTGATATAGATAGTTTATGTTGTTTTTACTTCAACAAATGGCTTTGTTCACAAAAAATCTATCTTATAAGTTACAAATAATTGTTTTAAGTTTGAAATCAGCTGATAATGGAAATATTATATGAATCAGATGACTACTGTTAGTATTAGTCAATAAACATGTAATGGCGCTTATATTTTTGTTAAATATTGAGTATATTTTTTATTGTTTTTATGTTAAATAGATGCTACAGTTTCTCCAAAAAGTATATAAAAACACTCTTGTATTCTAATGAAAGTTTGTGTCAAAATTTCAAAGAAATCGGTGAAGAACTTTCGCAGATTATCGATTTTGAACAAACGCGCATTTACATTTTTATTTTTATAGATTTGTCATGTTTCAAGGCCCGCTATTTGCCTTCGTGAAATTTAAATATGGGTTTTCACAAATAATGATGGTAGGTTCATAAACAGGCCTACAACGCCCGAATGAAGTACAGTACCTACATTCTCTTTGAGTAAGATTTTTTGTTTTGTTCCTTTTCTCCCTGCGTAAGTTATGTTATTGGTGTATAAGTGATTTCTTTAGTTAGTTATTTATATTTAAGATTTATTTTACTTATGATTTTAAATTTAAATCATGAACTTATTCAATTAGGTTCTATTTTATATTACTGTAATTAACAAAAGTAACTAATTATTTGTTAAACGGGGTAGTTTTTTTTTTTAAAGTTACCTCCTCTATTAAAGTGGAAAGAGATATGCAAAAAGATATGACAGTTGTTCCTTAGAAAACCTATTTGCAAAATACCAAAACTCCCGACCCCATCTCGAAATTTGTAACGGACACATTTGGGTTATGATACATCAAATTAAAGCCGTTTAGAAACCATTTGTTCTAAGGTAAAAAGATTCAAATCAGATGACACATTCGTTCGCTATGCTCAAAAACGTTATTTTGTAAGTTATTGTTATAACATTATATTATTTAATAGATGGAAAAAATATGCAAAATTTATATCTCAGGACATTTAATCAACGTTAGGGGAACCTGATAAACCATATTTACACAATCCAAATACTACAACCCCCCCCCCCCCCCCGACACCATCTCGAAAACTTTGTAATGGACACATAAGGCTAGTGAGTGATACATCAAATTGAAGCCCTTCAAAAACTATGACTTTCTGTTGTAAGAAAATAAAAATTGCTAAATGAATTCATTTGTTAAAATAAAAAAATAATTAAACGAGCACTGATCATAGTCCAAAGAACATGTTTTGGGGTGTCATTAAAAATGTTATGTATATTTGTATATGTGTGTTCCCACTTTAAGTCCAATTTATTCCAAATTTGGTAGACATGTAATTTTTATAAATCATTTTATCACTAGAATAAAAATGTGCGTGTTTATGTATACAAACAAATACAGCGGGTTATTCTACGCATTTTGTTTTTACGGGAACTTATAGTTCGCCTAGTTCCCCCAAAATACCATAAAACGTATTTATCGACTAAAACGTAAAATACCATAAAAGTGTTACGCGAAAGTACTTAGTTCAAATCCATGAGGGGGTACCTTCTGTTACGAGGCCGACGGCAGAGATCCAAACTGCCGAAGCGAAGAAATCGAAAATCCAAGGCCACAAGGTCAAGGTGCAAATTTACAAAACAAATTATCGTGTTTTCCTTGGTTGACATCCTTAATCATAACTTAATTTTCGATTTCCTCTCAACTCACGTTGGCGGTTCAGCTGCTTAAATATTATATTTTTCACCCATTGCAATAAAAATTACATATTTATCAATTCTGGGTAAGACTTTTACCCTGTTAAAAAAAATTTAACGTGGCTAAATCTTGTAATGACAATCTGAAAATATCTTAAGCTTTAGATGTAACAATTAAATTTCTTAAAATATAAACTTACCTTATTAAACTTAATAAAATGTAAACTTACGGTTCTACGTGAAAAGCTTTTTAAAATACCATTTTTGAGTTTCTATATTCCTATGTACACCTGACGAAGCATGAAACTTACGCATCATGGCATCTAATTAGTTCATTACGGACATTGACATAATATGCAGTTAGTTACACGTTTACTCCTTTGAACTGCTCATGGTGTGTTTCTGACGTCAAAGCCTCAATATTCTATTCACGTCTCAAAGGTGTACTACGGCTTCGCGTGTGACGTGTGACGCATGGTGGTTGTGCAATATCATTTGCTAAGTTCATATCAAAGTGGACAAAACGTCAAGCTCAGAAGTAGCTATATTCTAGTTTACATGTAGGATGTTGCAATTTGTTCTTACATCCTTAGTTAGAATGAACATGAAGAAGGTATAACACGTTGCCAATGAGAGATGATTTTGAATGAAGTATTTTGATTCACTGGTGTAAATTAAGAAATAACATTACGCATTGGTATGAATGCAGAAGAATATAATCTGTATATACAGAGGGAAGCAACCCCTTTGTAATAATTTTAAACCTGTTACACGTATTAACTCAAAACTTTCAGGAAGTTATATCAATAGCTACATATCTATAAGACGAACAGTTTGAATTGGTAGGATTCAGACCAGGAAAGTAGGTATAAAAGTGAGTTGGCGCCATCAGTCGTGAGTGTGAGACAAGGGTGGGGAAATAGGAGGAGAGACAGTGAGGTCCGACTGTCATGTGAACGTGATCGTCGAATCCTAGCGGCCGATGGCGCAAACACGCTTTTATACCTGTTCCCCTGGTCTGAATTTTTAGCATGGGCACTTTTCGCCTTATCGTTATGTAGTCATTGGTTATATTGAGCAAATTCTGCACCTTTAGGGGTATGAACGAATTGTACAATTATTCGGTTATTTGGGGGGGGGGGGATGCCAGTCACCTGTTCAGTTTTGTGAAGCACTTAATCATTATTTTCAATTTACACACACGATTAAATTTGCATCACAAAATTTTTTAATTGAACTTAATAATTTAACGACTAATAAGTTTTAAAATCTATTTATTGGAATAAATATTTATTTTAATAAACTATTTAAATTGCAATCCTATTGATACTGTTAAATCCTTACATATTGAACAAAATAGTATAAAATTTAATAATGAATTCATTTTCAGTATCCAGGTCACTGATTTATTAAAAATATAGTTTCTTACCTTCTTTTCTTCCGTCACGTGACCTCTTCTTTATGTTCGTTAGTGACGCGTTTCGGGACTTTTATCCCAAAATCAGACACAAAATTACTCAGTCCAGGTCGTCATACATTAAAATTAAATTACACAAAACATACATAGCACATTTCACGTTTAGGTGTACACCTTCTGGCGACCGGCCGGCAACTGTCAGTCTGTTATCTCGCTCACTCTGAACCTGTTCTTACCGTGGGCTTTTTGGATGCTTATCGCCGTATCATATAACGTATTCGAGTCAAAACTCAGCTGGTCGTTTAATAATTGGTGTTCGCCGTTTACATCTTTAGATTTGAACGACTTATAGATCTCGTACTCCTCGACCGCGTTCATATATCTCCCTTTGGTACATATTTTAATTGGTTTCAGGTTATTTTCCAGACTCGTGTAACTATGGTCCCGAAACGCGTCACTAACGAACATAAAGAAGAGGTCACGTGACGGAAGAAGGTAAGAAACTTTATTTTTAAAATTTAATAGTTTGGAAATTTTAGAAATAAACAGATCTGTTCTCAAAGGTGTCCTCCTACGAGCGCCCTGTCCAACGAGCGCCATGTCCATCGAGCGCCCACTCTCGGGTTGACGAGGGTCAGAGAGGGGTTGACAGGTCTAGGAACTTTCCAACGAGCGCCGCATTTCTGTGTCACTCCCTTCGACCACCTGTACTTGTAGTATTTATTTCTGACCTAAATATGTATCCCCTCAAATCAGCTACAAATTTTATAAAACCCTAATTTAAACATAATATAAGCATGCGTATCCCTCAAAAGCGGATTTAATATGTCTAAATATAACTTGATTAGTTTATACATCAATTATAAAAGAAAACATCAAATTTAACTCTAAGTGTTCTATTAGTGGAATAAAAAGTGCAAAAAGGTTCGTTGTTAGCGACAGCCGGGATTGCGTGCCCACTTTTAGTCAAAGGCACCTCAAAATCAAGTCACGAATCATCGCACATGGTTTGCCAGAAGTAATTTCGCGACAGGGATCCAAAGAAAGGCCCGCGGACGCCAGTTCAAACAAGATATCAAATTTTTACTCGTAATATTCTGGTAGTGGTTTGAAAAAATGCGAAAAGGTTCATTGTTTACGCCAGCTGATTGGCTAAAATGTCACAACTAATGGATTAAAACAAATATTTTTAAGCATGCATTTAAGCAATGCTGTGCATTATTATTGTAATAAATACTACAAGTACAGGTGGTCGAAGGGGGTGACACAGAAATGCGGCGCTCGTTGGAAAGCTCCTAGACCTGTCAACCCCCATCTGACCCTCGTCAACCCGAGAGTGGGCGCTCGATGGACATGGCGCTCGATGAACAGGGCGCTCGTAGGAGGCAACCGTTCTCAAATAAATGCCATAACCCATTCCCTTTGTTGAAACCCATTGTATTTACACAACCAGTTCATTGTCCTTCTCAGGTACTCCAAGGTCAGCACCCTTCCCTTGCTATTCCACCCCACCCTCATAACATAACATAGATGTCCGTCTTAAGTTTTGTATATTTTAGTTTTTTAGATGTCTTTGTCTGTTGATGCTTAACGGCGAAACGCTGTTTCAATTATATTTTTGTTTTTGTGAAATTTTGTTTAAGTGAAAATCAGTTTACGTGTATTTAATAGTAGGTCTACTAGTCTTTTTTTTAGGGGAACATGGTACATCAGTCGGTCGGTCGTTTAGTTCTGAATATAACGTACAGTATATTTTGCCTCTACTGGGTAGTTCAAAATCAACGGACTGTTAACACAACAAACGGATAAACGTGAGGCAGCCACTGCGTTAAAAACATAGTTTTATATCAATTTTAAATTCACGATTTTAAAATAAAGTTTTGTACAGATTTTGAATGTAAATCGCACAACACAATAAAGCAGCCACTAGGTTGGTGTTGGTACTAACAAAGTGGATGTGTTTCCAGCAGTATATCGCGGCAACATGTAAAAGGCGTACAAGCGCCATTCTGACAGATCCATACTTCGTCTCACACTGAATATATTATTTTCCATTGCTCATTCAACCCGTCAACAAAATAGTATATTTTCGCTAATTTACACAAATATAGTTTTAAATAATCCGATCACGCAGCTGAACCGCTGACGTGAGTTGAGCGAATTTCCAAAATTAAGTGTATATGTTTTAGGGTTTCAACCGACTATTTAGGAAACTGGTCTACTCACGAAGGCGCTGAATAGCTGCGTGCACGAAATATGAATTCTTGCTGCGTTTGTTTGAAATAGGTACTTATTAATGTTTTACGTTTTGGTCGATTTTGGGGAATCCAAAGGGTTATAATGTAGTGTAAAAAAAATATGCATAAATCTCTTCTATTTATTTGTTCTGATAAAATCCCAAAAACTTTTCATTCTATTACGAAAATTCTAAAAAAAAAGAAAAAAATCAGTCGTAGGACTGCCGGCAGAAGTGAAAACTGACATAATATAAATCGTTGGTTATATTGATGTGATCCGAAATTTGATCAATTATTTTTATCTTGTCCCATTTAAAATTGAAATCTTAAAAATAACATACTAGGTTTAAGTTTTGATAACACATAATAAGTTTAGGGATACATAACACACACAACTACTCCTTTGGTCATCTACTGTAAATATTATATCACAGCTCATGAATCAGGTATTAAACATCTATTTTAATATAATTTTATTAATCTTCATGAAGGTCTCTTGTAAAAACAGATTTTTTAATTAAAAACCTAACTGTTACCAGGAATGTCTATAAAATAAGTTTCAGGCTGTTAACCTACAACCGTCAACTTGAGACTTCTCAGCGTTAGACTGCTGAAATTGTTCAACTTGTATTGAATATCATCTAATCGCAATAAAACAAACCATTGGAAAGGAAATGATTTAAACTTTCATTTTTGTATTTAAATTTTTGTTCTAAAACTTATATTTACATGTGTAATCATCGTTTTAAAATTGTAGTTTTCTAAATCAATTGATGCCGCGCGAGAAAACATAATTAAATGACACAAATACATCACATTCCTAAGGCTCAATATCGTTCGACAGAATTGTTTTGAAAATAATATAATTATCTTTGGATTCGTCAAGATTTGAACTTTCGAAAAGTGCCTTCCAATCAGACGTCAATGTTATGGTTTCGAAAATATAAAGTTTTCTGTAAACCTTTACAGTTGGACAATTAAAAAAAAAAAATGAGAAAGCACATTTAGCAATCGATATATGTATTACAATT
>JAGFPH010007491.1:20146-31321 GCA_018207615.1 Philaenus spumarius | reverse complement strand
TACTGAACCAACACACGTTTCTTTAATGCATCTACATTCAATACCACAGATAGCAAGCAAGTTAGCAAATTTAGACTTTTACAAAAAAATGAGAAAGAACTATGTCCACTTTAGAGGTATCACCAAGCTCATTTTAAACACAAATTACAAAATTAGGAAGTGTAATTTCCATTTCAGAGGTATTACCGAGTAAACTATTTTAACGAAACTTACAAAATGAGGGAGCATAATGTCTATTTCAGAGGTATTACCAAGTAAACTATTTTGAACACAGCTTACAAAATGAGGAAGGAAAAATTCCAATTCATCGGTGCGTGTCGTTACTAAATTAATCCATACAGCTATTTATTTATTTCCCATGCATATTTCTTTCCTTATTTTGTATGTGTGATCAGCCTTAAAATACAGGCATCTAAAATATAATGTGGGTAGCCTACGGTACGGTGCGTGAGATTTCATTCGAATACGCATAAAGTACCGAAAGGGACATAAGAAATTTTTACTTCAAAAATGTTTCTGGCTAACGAATCTGTCCGAGCACCTTAGAAAATCAACTTGTGTACCAAATTTTGACCAAATCGGACGTAAAATGCAGCCGTTACAGTGAGAACGCGTACAGAGTGTCCAGCTTCGATTGTACGAAACTTTACGTTGTTATCTGTCAACTGAAAACAAGAAAAAAATGCAGTACAACATGGATGTCCTATCTCGTTCCGTTTTCTGTCTGTTAGTCTGTATGTGATTTTACAAATACCTTAATATCTCAGAAACAGTTTAAGATCAACTCCTATAAAAGCGAGTGTAAGTACGTACGTGAGTAACATATAATATAACAGCTGATTTCACCCATCATCTGCAATACTTAAACAGATCCAGTGTAAATTATAGTTTGGGGTTATGTTTACAACTTCAGTCGTTATAATTTTTTGTGAAGTTGATTTTTTTAAATATGAGTTATAGAACTAATGTATGCTATAATATACGTTATAATATTTGCTTTGAGGTTATAAACTGTATTATAAATACAACCTTTTATCATCAATATATTTGTTTGTACAAACTTAAAGAAGAGGTATCTATTCGTTTAACTTCGGAAACGTTTGTACATCTTCGTTAACATATATCTGATGCGGAATATGAAAAGGGACCTCTTGTCTCATGTTTTCGAAATTGAGTTTTTGTTATTTCCTTAGAGAGGGTTTATCTCTGAACAATTTAACACAAAAATCATAATTCTAGCTTAAAAATTAAGGAAGTTATGACCAAATGAAAATTAGTTACAGAAAAATGTAGTTTTGAGGAAAACACAATAAAGTTTTGGATACCAATTATGCCAAGTTTTGTTTATTTCATGCCAACACTTGTATTATTTATGCAGCTGCTTACCACAGAGTAAGCTACAACCTTGCATAATTAAGGAATTTTTAACTGTTGTGATTTTCAATATGATCTAGATATTGTCTAGATTATTATTAATGTAATAATACAAAAGGTTGTTTGTTGGATTTTAAGCCTGTTTTTATTACATTTTTAACCAGTCAAAGAAAAGGGCCATGTTGGCGGGAATGGTATCAAAATAATCAGAAGATGTTCTAGTATTAGTAAAAACTACAGTTAGCTGCCTGAAACGTCCTAGATTGCAGGAGATGCTACTTTCTGAGTCACTGCAAGCAAAGTTAAATCATTACAAAAAGGAACCGCTTGTCGCACCCAAATTATTTCTCCATAAAGACATAAGCAAGGGGTCCCTTTTCTCAGACCTGACATCATTCCTTAGATATCATTTTTCGATTATTTCTCAACTACAAACTACTTTACAATTGTTATTTGCTTGTAAATAAGGGAGTTGGTCAACAATAATAGATAATAAACCAAAATTCATTATTTTTTACCCTTACTACTTATTTTGCCTGTATTGAAAATTTTACTCTCCTGACAATAGGTCCCTTTTCATTTTCCGCATCACATATGCAATTGTTAATTTCTTCACTATAATATTATTAACTTCTAAATAATTCGATTTATCAATATAAAATAAAACGTAATTAAAAGATAGTATGTTTATCTTTCTTTAAATAGATAATAACGTTTGTGAAAAGAAAAGTGTTTATCAAATAGGGCTACAGTTTTATTATCTTTATTATTGTACATTTACCGAGTTAAAAATCCCCGTTAGCATAGTTTTAGGTAGGTCTAGATAAGTAGGCCTTAATGTTGTTTTTAAATAGTTTGTTTTTTTAAATTATGTATATCTGATTTGTATCTAATTAATTAGAATGTGATTTTTCACGGGAACTTACTAGTATTGTCATTAAACTGGGTATTGACCTAAATATTGTACAATTTACTTAAAAAATGTCTTTTCCTGCAGCAATCAGTTTCAAAGTGGGGGCAGTTTAAAATATTAAATGTTTTAAACTATAAACTAAAGAAATGACTGTTTCAATAAGTTTGTCATGAACGTTGGTGTTCCTAACTGGTTTCCAAATCTTACCCTACTTAGTCATACCAATGGTCTTTATTAAAGTTGTTTTTATGTTTCCTTATTTGAAAGAAACGCTTTATAGGCAATAGGAATAATGTAAATGGAATTGCATTTTTCAAAATAAAAGAATACTAGTGCCATATCGCTGTAAGCTTGTTGAAACAATCAAAGTGGCTGTAAAAAATAACATAAAAATGTTGTTAAAAAAATATAGTTCAGTGTTTCCAACCGACATTTCCAAACAAGCAATCGAGTTTTACCACGTTCAATATTGATTGGAAGAACAAATAAAAGTGCCTGCGGGAGCTGTAAATTCATTGCAGTTTGTAGCTTTGTGGAAATGTGGAAATAGAAAAATTCTAAAAAACTGTTTTACTGTTTTACACGTGCATTATAAATTTTAAAGTAATAATAACAATACACTAATTCTCACCACATACGTTTAGTGATCAAACGCGTTTCAACGGCAAAGTCGTCATCCTCAGTGATACAAGAGCTACAACTAAACTTTATATATTAATAAAAATAAAAACATAGTAAATAATGAACTAGGTCACATACAAAACTCCGATTTAATATAAACTAACATGTGGAGATTTTTCTTACATTTTTGTATAATATCTTGTTATGTGCTTGTTTATTATTGGCCTACATTATATTACTTAATACATTTTCTTGTTGTTAGTAATCTAGTCTTGATTAACTTTTATTAATCGACATTATAATTAGATTCACTTATTGCTGTTTTATTATTGTTTTACGTAGACCGTTTTACTAAGCTAAATCCATTTGCTAAATTACTTTTATCATTATTAATATTGCTTTATTATATATTTTGCTTAGATTTATTATTTTATAATAGCCTGTAACTGTTACACATCTATCAAACATTATTATGTAATATTACACTCCCTCTCTCTCCTATTCACTGGTATTTCACTCTGTTGTTTTCTGTTGTCATTGGTTGTTTATACGCTAAAACCACGCCCACTCTTGTAGAGGGATTTAAATATGTAGCTTAGTCCTAGGCTAAACTAGTTATAAGTTTTTAGATGTAGCTCATGTGTCACTGAGGATGACGACTTTGTCGTTGAAACGCGTTTGATCATAACACGTATGTGTGTGAGAATTAGTGTATTGTTATTATTATTTTTGAATAATTCCTTCTCCCTCCTCAAGCTCAAAGTTTATTAAAAATGCATGCTAAACATGTATCGTTCCAACCATACTCTAAATATTAATAATTTTTCCAATAAATGGGACCAACACAGCTAGAATTAAGAGGTCGGGCCACTAAATGCATTTTAAGTTAAACCCCATTGATTTTCCTTGTACTGTTAAAATTTACAATATCTTTAAGTTTGTTTAGCAAATTCCTTTTCACTCTACTTTTCCAATTCAAAAATTGGGAATACTTCGTCTAAACGCGCTCCAGAATGAGACCACTTGTATTTGTGTGTTTTTTTTTTCTCCAAGAAAATCGGGGCCCATGGGAAAATTGAATTTAAAATGATTTTAACACCCCTAACAATGGAAACACCACTTTCCGCAGTAATTTGAATAATAAGCTGCTGTAAAATAATCTTAGGAATGTGCCAATTTCAATAAAAACTATACAAGTCTTAGTGTGGTTGAAATTAACCTTCCTCCCTTACATAACGTCCAATGGCTTCTTCCACTACATATTCCAATGCTTGTGCCATTTCCTCTCCTACAAAGTTTGCTTGTGGTTCTCAGTTCTTTCGGACCTGGTATAAATATTCTTACGTCACTAATTTCAAATAACCGTGTCGTTACATTCCTGTATGTATATTTAGTGTTTTACATAGAAATATGTAGTAAACGAGGCGATTAAAAGGTATATGTAACGGGAGAAAAGTTATTTTCAACTGAACTAATAATTATAAACATTGTTATTGAAACCTGGTCGAAATGACCGGGCACGAAACACCAGGGTTAATAAAGTAGACAAGACGAAACGATGCTTTGCATTCTTAATTTATCATTGACATTTTTTGTAATTTTTTTGTATAAAAACATTACAGAATGACATGCTAATGTTAATTTTTTATATTTATAAAAACATTACGTAAATAATAAATGTTTTCATCGATTGTTTGTTGTTTTCTATGACTCGGTCTAAAAGACACTAAAATCAACTCAGATAAAAGCGACTGAACGTACGAAAGTGAGTAACAGCACACATCATTTCACCCATCATCTGTAATACTTAAACAAAACCTATGGTAGATTATACTTTGGGTTATGTTTACAACTTAGATCAATAAAATAATCTCTTGTTAAGTTTTTTTAATATGAGTTAAAAAAATAGTGTGTGCTATAATACGTTAAAAGATATGCTTTAAGGTTATAATATAAATATATAAGTACAACCTTTTATAATCGATATATTCATGTATACAAATTTAAAGAAATGATACCCATTCGTTTAACTTCGAAAATATTCGTACATCGCTATAATATTAATAACTTCTAAATCATTTTGATACATCAATATGAAATGAAAAGAAATTAAAAGGTAATATTTTTATATATAGTACGGTATATAAATGTAAATGTTAAACAAATACGCCTACAATTGTATAATCGTTATAATTGTTCACATTTACCCAGTTAAACATTCCGTCAAACTCTCAGCATAGTTAAATAGTCCTAGATAAAGCTTTTTGTTTTTAAACAGAATTTTTTTTAAATTATGTAATTATGATGTGTATCTAATTATTCTGCATTTGATTTTCCCCTGGACTCAATAGTAGGCCTACATAATAATTATCACATTTGCAAAGTTTGCACTCTGTAAACCGTAGTCTTTAAATTTGTTTGTTTATGAACCGCAGAAGTGTACACAATCCCTTGTATCAAACATCAGAATCACGGCTAAACTTTATAGGATGTGTTTGTTATATGAAACCACGGTTTAATTAAACTCCCTCTCTCTAGCCGGCGTCCTTGTAAACTAATAATGAGAGCTTCGGTGGTAAATTAATTTACTGGAGGAAGTATAATTATGAACAAAACACGAATTTCGCTTAAACTTTACTTACTCTAAATATATTTTGTTTGTATGGTTCACTAGTATTTTAAGGCTTGTGTAAAGATAGGTCAAATTTTACAATTTTCGTATAACTCAATAAATGTTTTTTTTTACATTTGACTGATTTTTAATAGTTAATAATAATAATGTTTTATAACTACTTCTATTTAAATGTAGCAACGCAAATAGAATGCTTTTCTAAAAATGTTAAACTGAATATGGAATGTAGGGTTATTATAAACAGTTATCACCAATTAAAGTTACTTTCGAGTTTAACCGATAGTGAAAACACAATTTGATAAAATTCCACAACTTAGAAAAACTACAATTATGTTTAAACATCATACACGAAAAAGAAAGCAGTCTTGGGACTGACGACAAATGTGAAAACTGTCATGAGTAGAAATCGTTATTTATATTTGTTTAATCTGAAATTTGATCATAATTTTTATCTTGTACCAAAAATTTAACTGTTAAATTTAAATCTAAAAAGTAACATAAACATTATTGGTTATAACCAACAATTTATATTCATGACAGCTTTCACTTCTGTGATGAACCAACAAAGGTTTCTTGAAAATCTTCCAGAAAAGCTTACTTTGTTATAATTTTAATATCTGTTGTTAGATATTAAAGTTGAACAGCTAATTTGTATTAAATGTTTAACAGCATAATTTTAGGTTAGGACTATACTGAATCAACGTACGTTTCTTTAATGCATTTACGTTCATTACCATAGTAACCAAGAAAGGAAATTTAGACATACAAAAATGAAAAATCTCTATGTCCATTTTAGAGGTATCAAAAAGTACACTTATTTACAATATTAGCAAGTGCAATGTCGATTTCATTGGTACCTTGACGGATGACGTGACTAATTGCCCACAGCTATTGAGTTTAAGCCTTTGAATTTAACACTGTCTCTTCTATTACGTCGATATATTCTTCTTTTACTATCAGCTATTACATTTAACTTCTGGTTCATATCAGTACGTTTGTAAAACAATGAACAAGAAGAGCGATGAAATCAAAAAGGTCTTACTTTAACACACGTATCGCAAGTTCGTATATTTTAGATCATCCAAAAAGGGCTCGGTGAGAATATAGGAGTTTTCTCTTTAACCTAAAGACTTTTTTTAAATAGAAAAGCGCAAAAGTGATTTTGGTTTCTTCACTTGAAATCAGACATCCACGGTTTTCACCCAGATTTTAACCGGGCATCAAAAGCACAGGATTTATTCTCATTTGCTACAAGGACAACATCAGCCTAAAAAAAATCGATGCTACCTGCAAAACTCAATTTCAGAAAAAGCTAGTTCTGCCTAGATTGTTTTAAGTGAGTCAGGACAAACCGGTACTGACTGGACCTAATCAGACAAAACATAACCTAACTGTTACGCAACATAACAGATAGCCTATACACCGTTTTGTTAACTTATTTTCAGTAACAAAAATAATTGGGGAGGAGGTTGAATGTACTTACCAAACACTCTGAATATGTATACAAATAAAATGTTTTGAATAATGTAAGTTTTTTAAAGAAAGTTTTACTAAAATCAGCAGAAAACGTGTTATATGTAATGTTAAACGTGTATTCCTAACTAAGTATAGTTTTTGCCACTGTTTACATATTTTATCCTAATTTACATTCCACGCCACGGCTGAAGATAAGTATTGAAAAGGGTTGACAGTTTGCCAACTTTTACATCGTACAAAGATAAGATAGCAATATACGAGCAAGGCGTGTTATACCCTGTAACTATATGTACACGATACATTTAGCAATATCTAAGCTTACCTATGTTTAACTTTTGGTTGTTCTTGTTTTTACTGTCACAATCAATAATTATATTCCTCATATTAATTTTGCATAAAGTGTTTGAGAAACCAAAATTACGTTTTAAAAAATAGAATCCCTTAAAATTAACCATTGTGTGTTAAAAAAGTTTCGTTAAAATAATCTACATTGTTTGCTTCAAAACTAAATTCCATATAATGTTTTTAATCCTAGCAGAATTATTTTACTTAATACTGGAGGAAACCGCTGCGTGCTCCACACGCAAACCCCGTTGGAACCTTCTATACACATAATCATGTTATGTTTTCTTTACAATAAAGGTATAGGATTAATAACCCCAAAGCTTAGATAGTAAATAATTCAAATCAAATAATTTCGTATATTTTATGACAGCAGTTATAATAAAAGTTAAAAGAACCAGCAAGGCTCAGGTCTATACATTAATAAAAACCTAACATGTAGACCTAAAAAAGTTAGAAATACAAATAATTGTTTCAAAGTTTGAAATCAGCTGTTAATGGAAATATTGGAGCAAACAGCTGTTTTGTCTGTTATTTTATTTAATTGGTTGCTATGGTAATACATGTGTTGGTTCAACAGTCTAGGCCTAACCTAAGATTTTTTCCTACTAAATTTACAAATATTGAAATAAAAAATGTGTTTATCAAAATGAATTATAGTCTATGTTACTCAGTGATAGTGTAGCTTTTTATTAGTAAAACTAGTTTATTTTTAATCTGTTCAGTAGTTCCAGAGATTACCCCCCCCCCCCTACATAAAAAAACAAAGAAATGTTACCTCTTTATAATATTAGTATAGATTATCTCTTTGTACATATTGAAAACAATTATCTCAACTTAAACTTAGAACCAAAATTATTGTATCAAAATTTAAAGTGTGATATAACGTGAACAAGTAACAAATGACAATAGAAATACCAAGGCGTACACTACCATTATTCCTATACTCACGATTTAATTAAATTCGTACCTAACATGATACTCCTATAAAGCAGGTTGATTACATTTTGACAGTGTGTACCCCCTAGAGTAAAGCCACAGATTTGGGAGGCTTTAATGCCTTTCCTAATGAGTACTTAACAAAATTATGTTTAATTAAAAACATTATAACAAACTTAAAGCAAATACCACTGCTTTGGCACAAAATGTTTACGACATTATGGTATCTCAAGAATAGTTAAATTTAGTCTGATTAAAAAATATATTAAAATAACAACCAAAAACAGTTACGTTTTTAGTTATTACAATCCACCGTCATATTAAATCAATCCAACAATCTAGCTGTTACAATAATTAATTATCCTATTACTTTAAATGAGCAATTCTTGTATCTATCTTTGTTTCTATCTTTGTATTTTTGTATCTTTTGTAACGGAGATATTGGTGAACACCAATATTCCAAAATTATAAAACAAAAATTTTAAAACATAAAAATATAAAATTAATTCAAAAGACCAAGTTGATTAGAGAAACAGGATATATGACAACACGTGCAAGGCATTGAATTTCACCTAACAGCAGCAAAGGCATTGAACTTTACAAACAGCATATTAGGCATTGTACAAGTGGTCTACGTGTGAAATTATGCACATTCGGTAAATTAATTCGGCAATACTTAATAACCAATCAGAGCAACAAAATTGACTTTCAGAAATTAACAAATTCAAATGAACCAATAAAAGAGAGGCATGGAAGTACAAAAAAGGAAGTGGGAAATCTGGGTGAGTGAACTAGGGTCTGTTCAAAATTAATCTTCAAAGAAGGAACACATAAAATAATCAATCAAGCTCTAGTATAAGAAGTCTTTTTGAAGTTCAATCCCGAGGTAGTTAACAAATAAAATATAAATATCTAATCCAGTGTAGTGTCGTGTGAAAATTCAAATTTAATATAAAAGGAAGTGTTGAGTGAAAAATCTAAATAAATTGTGTAGTGGAAGTGTACGAAAGGGTGGAGAGTAATGTAAGTAATCTTAAACTTCTATTAATGTAAGTCAGATCTCAATAGGTCAAAAAAATCAGAACAACCGAAATCATGTACTGAGTTAGAAATTAATTAATCTCATTTTGGAATATATAAAGAGTTGGAATACAAGTGAGACACTTGTTATATAATTTTAAATAGATAAACAGTAAAATAACATATTGCATTTTGTCGAAGCCTCATATGTATATGAAAGAATATAATGTCAAACAAATATAATTGATAACAATTTTAAATAGTAGATATTAGGATTTTAAAAATAGGTATTACATTTGTTGTTAGTCATAAGGAAGTTTCATGTTTATTTGTCTTATGGAATTTGTTTCTTTTGAGAGTTGGCCAACTCAAATTTCATGTTATATTTATTTTATCAAAGTAAATTGTAGCGTCAATAACTGTAGAAACATTGGTTCATAATATAGGAACATATTTTGATCTAAACTTTGTACTTATTTCTATCCAGTTTCATTTGGAGTCAGCCCACATGCCAAGCACATCTTGACTCTTTAACGAGTCTGGTGGAAGCCCCAAAATAATTAAATTCATTAGTGAAGTTAGTCCTACATAACTGTCTAAACATTCTGCTTAAAGTAACGATAATAAATTAAGGAATTAACTTACAAAGAAAAACCTGACACTTTGTATCTGTCGCGGATCTCGAAAACAGCTCTAACGAATTCAAAGAAATTTTGTATTTAGGTATGGTTTTGAATTTTAAGTACACCCATATAGTTGTATTTCGTGAAAAAACGCATTTTTTTTGGAGAAAATCTAATTTAAAAGTTGAAAAATTTTAACATAGGGTCTTATGAGTTGCCATGTTGGTTACAAAATAACAACGAAATAGCAAATAAAGCGATCCAAACAGCTGTTTATAAACAAGCTAATTTATACTGTTTTATCAGCTGTTCATTGAATAGTTTTTAATTACTGTTAAAAAACAAGTTAATTTATACTGTTTTAGCACGTTGGAATTAGAATAAATTGGGCCTGATTTAACAATTTATTTTGTAAAAAAAAGGTAAACTTGGCAAAGATGGATAAATTATAACAGTCAATTTTTTAATACAGGCCTGGCTCATTCCTGAAATATAGTATTGAGGTTATGTTAATCCTGCAATAATTTTTACTATATTTAGGCCTGGTTTCAAAACTTTAGTTGACAGAAGATAGTAGAACTAGGACTAAAATCGTAATGAAAGCCTCTTACGTTTCTAAATCATGTATTTGAGGTTATAATTAAGCTTGTAATTATTGTTAATATATTTAAGCCTGGTTTCATAATTTTACAAACCTATGTACAAACGAGCCAAACATTAACGAGATTCTCTAGCGAATTTTCCAACTGCGAGCGAAGAGAAGCAGCCATCTGTGGACGATGGCCGAGACAGGATTGGGACGCGAAGCGTCCAGGGGCAGAGCCCCTAGTGTTTCATGTAATATTCAGAACATTTTTGACATTTCTAAAGTGTAAATTTCTATAGACGCAACCAAAATTTGCGGGCGGTAAATCGGATTTTACCGTCACGCTTTTTCCATCACTTGTCACACCCTACTATATTATACAGTATTCATGTGTAGCAGAGTATATAGTTTACTTGGTAATACCTCTGAAATGAACATTGTGCTTCCTCTTTCCGTAAGTTGTTTTAAAATAGTTTACTTGATAATACTTCTGAAATGGACATTGTGCTTCCTCTTTCCGTAAGTTGTTTTAAAATAGTTTACTTGGTAATACTTCCGAAATGGACATTGTGTTTCCTCTTTCCGTAAGTTGTTTTAAAATAGTTTACTTGGTAATACCTCTGAAATGGACATTGTGCTTCCTCTTTCC